>SNQN01000595.1:73516-116169 GCA_008642245.1 Bassia scoparia
TCAAACGAGCTAGCATGCAATGGTTTTCTAAACTTCACAATGAACTGATCAATCTAGGGTTTGCTCAGTCCAATAATGATTATTCACTCTTCATTAAGGAAGTCTCAAAAGGACTGTTGATTGCAARAGTTTATGTTGATGACATAATTCTGACACGTGATGATTTATCAGAAATTATGAGCTTGAAGGCTCTTCTACACAACACCTTCAGTATCAAAGATCTTGGTGTGATACATTACTTCCTGGGAATAGAGGTATCTCATTTGCATCAAGGGATTGTGCTTACACAAAGAAAGTTTACAAAGGAGCTGTTGGATTCTTGTTCTTTGGAATCTTCTAAACTYGCTAAAACTCCATTACCAATCAATCTAATAAGGCTCTCAGCTGAGCAGGGTGAGTTTTCTACAAATCCTGGTGAATACAGAACATTGGTGGGAAAACTCAATTTTCTCGCAKACACAAGACCTGATATCTCCTATGTAGTACAAACACTTAGCCAATTCATGCAACAACCAAGAAAACCTCATGTTCAAGCCCTAAATCATGTCTTGAGGTACTTGACATCAACTGTTGGTCAAGGTATTCTGCTTCAGGGTTCACATCAAATATCCTTGCAAGCATATTGTGATTCTGATTGGGCAACTTGTCCAGACACTAGAAGATCCATTACAGGCTACATTTTGCTATTAGGTCAATCGCCAGTGTTTTGGAAGTCTAAAAGGCAAAGCACCATTTCAAAGTCATCTTTTGAAGCAGAATATTGGGCTATGGCAGCTGCAGCTTCTGAGGTTACATGGGTAGTAAGATTGCTGCAGGAATTCAAAGTTGTTAACTTGAAGCCAGTGAAGTTGTATTGTGACAATTTGTCTGCTACACATATTGGAAGAAATCCAGTCTTCCATGAAAGGACCAAACACATTGATCTTGATTGTCATTTCCCTCGAGAAAAGGTCATTGAAGGGCTGCTTGAATTGTCTTATATGCCTACCAAGCAATAGTTGGCAGATATGATGACAAAAGCTCTTTCTTCTCCTCACCATAATCTCTTGTTGTCCAAGCTAGGGATGACTTTTCAGTCCCCACCTAGCTTGGGGGGGGGGGGGGGGAGTATTTGAGATGACACTCCTAGTGTTACTACATCAAGCAAATTAGATTATTTTTTTGATTAAATGAGCTATATTCATGTAATAACTAACTCTTACAAGTTGTTATGGTTGTCTTAACAATCTGATTAGGTTACTAGTTAACTAGGGTTAGTCTACTCATTTTAGCTCATCTTTGTAACAACCTCATGTATATAAGCTAAGGTTTCTGCTTGTACTTCAACATAATCAGAAATAAAATGAAACAAGTTTGATGATTCTCTCCTACATTCTGCTCACTCTATCATCTTCAACATTTTAATTTCCATGAAATTTTTGGGTGAATATTCTCGAATTTACTAGGTGATTTGGGGCGAAATTTGCTCAAAATTTCAGGGCAATATATGATCGAAAATTCATGGAGATTTTTCTTGTAATTAGGATATGGCGATGGGTGGTAGATTGAGACAAAAAATCGAACAAACCTAGAACTTGTTTGTGTTAACCATTGTTTCAAACCCAAAAATTCAAAATGGCGGTMGATGATAGATTACCCAAATATTCGAAATAAATCCAGGAAATCTTATAATATTGAGACAAAACTCCAACTCATATGGCGTCGTTACCTCTTCATTCGCCGACTTGGGGCTGCAACGCAACAATAGCAGAAACGAATAAAAGATAGAGAAGATAAAGGCGTTGTTCCTGGTTCYATTCCAACTAGGGCCACTACTACATTTTTTACCTATGGCAACGGTTAAAAYCRGTTGCCATATATATCCAAAACCGTTGCATTAGGGCTAAGGCAACGGTTGCTAACCGTTGCGGTTGGTGGCGTTGCTATAGACTTATGGCAACGGTTTTATTGACCTATTGCAACGGTTATGGTCAACCGTTGCCATAGACTTATTTGCAAACAGTTTATTGGCTTATATGGCAAGTAGGCTTATAGCACCGTTGCAAGCAATATCTTGCGGCAACGGTCAGTTAAGGGTAATGGCAACGGTTTTAACCGTTTGCCTAGGTCTTTAGTCTTTTGCAACAGTGTAGAATTTGCTATTGCAACGGTTTATTTTTGAACCGTGCCATAGCTTAATATCAAGTATAAAAGGATCTAATGCAACGTCCAACCGTTGCAAAGAACTATATTCTATATATATATATTATATTATATATATATATATACTATATATATATATTATAATATATATTTATTATATATATATATATATAATATATATATATATATATATATATAATACTATGATAATAATTATAATAATGGACGATAATATAAATTGTAAAACTAATAATAAGAAAATTCATATTGTATTAAAATTAATTAAAATACCAATACATTGTTTAACTCGTCAAAAGGCCTTATAAAATATACACAAAACAAATAAAAGCTAATTATATATCCGAAATCGTCACACTACACAAATAATCTGCGTCTATGCTGTACTTGGTGAACGCCCAACTGCTGCGTAGGTGCGTGACACCTGCCCTGTCAAGCCATTAAAAACCGTCAAACCAGAGAAGACATACAATGTCAGACAAATGACTAAACAACCAGTAGAATAATAGTTTATAAGGATCTTGATTTTTTTCTACTTATAAGTAACTGAGTTACTAAAAGATCAGACTAGATATGTATGGTCTTTCTCAATGCCAAATAAAAAATATATGACTACTAAGGTGGCTTCAACATAACAGGAAACACATTATAATTAGATCTTGAAAGCATAAGTCTTGATTTTAGTCAACAAGAGACAGAAATGTTGTGCAAAAAACTGTTTACAAACGCCAGCAAGAATAATAAGAAAATTCATATCGTAATATCGCACAGATCAACACACAAGCAACCAGACCAATAATTCACTAAAAGTCTCTTTCTCCAACCAATTCCAAAAAATAGGAAAAAGAGTACAAATGGACTTGATGCACTTCACGTGTATGAGTAAGCCACGAGTCATAAATAAAAGAGGTAGAGTATGTAGAGTAGGAACCACATTGTGCATTAGGGTAAACTAAGTTGGTCATAATTATAGATAATAGTTTTTGCAGAGTTAATAGAAAGAAGCACTTAATAACACCAAAAAATGAGATAAGCCACAGATTGCAATCGAGATTTGAAGGTGGAGTGGGTGGGTCTGACCATTAATGGGTGGCAGAGGATCTTGCAACTTACCATCGTTTGCAAGTATGAATCAATTATTGGCTTCTAACAAAAGAGAAACTACCTATTTATCCAATAATATAATACTATTCATTAATCTCGATCATATTTTTTTCCACTCTCATTTTTTCTCCTCTTTTTCATGACACTAGGAAGAAAAGGACTATCGTTCATGTCCTGAATGACTATATTTTATGCTAACATCACTACATCACACAAGCTTCTTCATCACAATTATTGACATGAATTAAGCCTCCAATATATCCCACTCATAATCATTAGTTTTCTCCTAGAGAAAGGAAGCTCATTATGTAACTGCTTACCAAACAGCTGCTTACTACACTACTATGAAGTGTGAAAACCCTTTATCACCTACCCTCACCAAAAAGTAAATGCATTTCCAGGACAAAAAATGTCAGAGTAGAATCCTACTGGACTCAAGTAATCGCAAGTCAAGCGATTGTCCACACACAACGCAGGACCAAAGGCGAAATAGGTTCCAAAAATGAGGCAAAAACAGTTCAAAAATGATGCTGCTGCTATAAGGTGCAGTATAATTAATAAGTACAGAAAGAAACTACCTCGGGAGTATTGTTTGTTGACAATCAATTGATCCTTCGATAATGTCTACCTCACCGGATAAGTTGGGCTGAAATGTGATTAAAAATCATATCAATATAAAAATAAGACTATTAAACGAGACAAAGAGTATAAAAAAACCGTAGAAAAAGGCAAATCATGTTAATTCACCTCACGATCATTTGATGACGGCCCCCCAAACTTTATGTTGTCCACCATTGGACTCTTCAACTTGAGCCGAAGGTACGATGATTCGCTAATTCCAGCAGCAAATTATTATATACTACGCCTTATAAGTTACTCATAGCCATATTGGTACAGACATAGAAAAAATAATGCAAACAACCAAAGCTATGGCAACAGGTTCTAAAAATAAAATGGACGGGCAATGTAAATAGGCATCTCATGAGTAACACTCAGCATAGCATATAACAGAATATTAACATATTAATTAGAAATATAACCATTGCAACATTTTATATCAAGTATACTATTTACCCCCAACAGTTGTAACAAAAACAGTACATTGCAGGAGTTTTCAAACTAATGACAGATTACAGTTGCTAAATTGAATTTTAGCTCAACTTCCATAGGGGAAAACCTTGGGTTCCAAACTAGGCAATGCATCTCATGACTCATGAGACAGGAAGAGGGTGTGTAGACAGGCTAGGCTTGCAACTTTGGCTACAGTTAAATCTGAGATAGGGAGCCAGTTCACCCTTGTGTGCATTGTTTCCCCCAAAAATATCGGAACACTGGTATAAAGGGACTCAGGAATCCACTGAAATTATTATTGACAGAGAAAGGAAGTTAAGTTCTTGCAGCTGAGAATAGCTTGGGAACTCCCCATGTTTCTACAATAATCCATAAACCAAGATAAATACAGCCGACACAATATAATTCTTGCAGCGACAACAGTGAAATGAATAAGAAAAACTGTAAATCGCATATAATCAGCTTTCAAATGAAATTCTAATTGTTGCATGCGTATAAAGAAAGTAAGCATTCAAGAAACCCCAAATACTATTAACAATTATCAAAGAGCTAAGATAAAGTGAACAAACACACAATTTAGAAACATGTTTAACACACATTTATAATTCATTGCTTGTATAATAAGCAAATAAGAATAAAAAACCACACCTTATTCTGAAATGAAGTTTGAGTATCAAATGGGAAAACTTGACATGTAAAGGAACGTGCTTTCAGTGTTGCAACAAAAGGGCAGCTGCAATTTCTCTCGAAAAAGCTCTGATTTGCCGCAATCTATACCAGAATTTGCCTACAAATGCTTCAAATTTTACCACAAAACGGACAATTGAGCAGAAAATTACCCAAAAATTTATCAACAAACAAAATTATCAAAAATATCAATTGAGAAAGCAAGGATAACTTAAAACACAAAATTATCAACAAACAAGAGCCGAAATTAATGACAAAAACGAGTACTTTTGGCTTCAATTCGCCACAAATCTCCACAAATGCAAGAGAAATCTCCAATATACTTGAAATTGTCGCCAACAAAAACTCTGATTTTGCCGCAATATACCAGAAATCAACTACAAGGCTTTCAAATTTTACCCAACACCGACAATTGAGCAGAAATTACCCAAAAATCAATCAAATTAAAAAAAGACCATAATTTCACGAAAGCCAAGAATAATGAAAGGAAAATTTGAATGAAAGAGATGAAGATTAAGGGTAAATGAAGTTGAGTGATGGAGGTTTCGAAGAGAGAAGAAAATGCGAGAAAGGAAATGACAGTGGTTGCATGTCGAGTGAGAGAGAAAGCAAGAATGAGGGTTGATTTTTTAATTTTTTAATTTTTTTAACGCAAAATTTACACCGCCGCATACATAGCTTTTCGCGGCTACAAATTTAATTAAATTGAAATTTGAGCTAAGGCACGGTTAAATTTTTAACCGTTGTTAACCGTTGCCAAAATACGATGCCAAGAACAGACCGTGTGCCAAAAATACCGTAGCTATAGAACAGACCGTGCCAAACTAGCCAAAAATAAAGACCGTCAAAAACCGTAGCCATAATCTAACCGTTGCCAAAACGTTGCTTTAGCCTTTTTAAGAGTAGTGGGCACACGAATCTGGTTGGAATTGTGGGATTAGGTGGTTAGGTGGTTGTTTGGTTTCTAGGTAGGTGGTTATTTTGTTTCTGGGTAGGCTAGGGTGGTGATGGTGGTCGTGTGGTGGCTAGTTGTGTTGTAAAGTTGGTGGTCAGTGGGAGGTAGAACGTAGATTGAAGGAGGAAGGAAAAAGAAGTTATATTTTCATTTTTTTGGGAAATTCCCACTGGTATACCTGAGTTT
The DNA here is from genome assembly GCA_008642245.1 of Bassia scoparia. NCBI lineage: Eukaryota > Viridiplantae > Streptophyta > Magnoliopsida > Caryophyllales > Amaranthaceae > Bassia > Bassia scoparia. The sequence continues at coordinate 79,680 of SNQN01000595.1, forward strand.
TGGCYAAATCCAGTGGTATACCTGAGGTTTTATTTTTCCCATTGGTATACCTAAATTGTATCTAATATCTCAATTGTAACTAAAACATCCATTAAATATTAATTTATACCTTAATTTAAACATGAAACCTTAATTAATTAATTAAAACATTAAAAAAAATCATGAAAAAATACAACCCAACCCTCATCCGCCAACCTGCCCCCGCCCCCCTCCTAAGCAAAACCCTCACGCACGAAACCCCCCACCCCCGAAACTGCCACCCTTGAAACCTCCAACACCAAAACCCTTACCCACCATCGGACCCCTACCCCTCCCACACCCACACACAACCCGACCACCCACTCAAACCTACCTCACCCTATCCCTCCCATAGCTGCCACCCAATCCCCTTCGCAACAATAATCCTCAAACCTCCCTTCTTGTTTTTTCTGAATTTTTGATTTTTTTTTTATTTTTCTATTTTGTTAATATTTTAATAATGTGTTAATTTTTTTTGACATGATTTTTAATGTTTTAATTTGTTGATTAAGTTTTAAGTTTTAAATTATAATTTAGATATAAATTAAGATATAAACTAATGTTTAATGGGTGTTTTAGTAATAATTGGGATAATATATTCAATTGAGGTATACCAATTGGAATTTCCCCTTATTTTTTAGGAGTTTTTTAGGGGTGAAGGTTAAATGAGTTACTAACTGACATAATCAACAAAAAACTAACAACATCAGTCAATTTTTAACGGAAAAAGTAACGGTACTATTACGGATTAAAAATATCTCGTTGACTTTCGTTGACTAAGTTGAAAGAGTTTGACCAGTGAAGTAAGTAACTAGCGATAATCGAAGCAGTAGAGAGACTGGCGATGTCGCTTTTTTTGAGTAATTGTCATCTGGCGATATGACGAAAGTGATAGAGGGGAGTTATGAAGGAAGTGGCCCACTCGGATAAAGCCCAATAATGGACGGCCCATGAGATACAAGCGATAGCGAGATTTGGAGGGAAGCATGAGGATTWGAAATATGAAAAGAGGCGGCAAGGAACCGTCAAGCAGAATAACTTCCACCCACTATCTTCACCTTGGAGGCTTATAAATAGACATAGTCGGATCAGAGATGAATAACAACAAACACAACAACAACATCAATCTATCTTCTTTTTTCATTTAGCTTCTCTTAGCCACACTTGGCTTAGTAGCCAAGTATAGTTTAGCATATCGTAGCATAGTTCATCCCTCAATGGATCAGTAGTTTGCTCGTTTTCATTCCAATTGGTGAACATGGAAGGTATCATCCTTCCTTGTAAGACGATTTAGTTTGATACTTATCCCTAATATAATGGTATGGTTTTCGTTTTTATTCATCTTTGTTTGTTTTACACTTTAGTTCTGTTCCAACAAGGTCATTTCCTTATGCATTTCATCTCTTTGATTAACTTTACTATTCAGAGCCATTTTATGTTAGCAAGCGTTATCTATATAATCGGTAACCAGAGGGGCAGCCCACTACGAACTAAAATACTATGGGCGGTTGACTTGTTGGTGAAGTGCAAAATCACCTCAACAGATACATAGGGTTATGTTGAGCTTTATACCTTAACGTTAGGGGTACCTGACCGTTCTGAAACCTCAGAGGTCACAGAGCTTTAGGCAACTCAGGGTACTCGAGGAAATATCCCTTCAAATTTTGCCTGTCTACACAACATGCCTATATGTCTTATAATTTTTGCGTAAACAATTAAACTCAAATCATTAAGTATTAATTGTGATATCCTCTTATATTGATATCATTTCTTTTTTTTCCTCCTCACCTTCAAGGCAGACCACACTTAAGCACAACTGTAGCATGTGCGACAAGTGGTTCGGAATTTTTTTTAATAATTTGCTAGAAACTTGACATTTTGGGAGAGGAATCAAGGAATGAAAAAAGAGAGAGAAGTCACACTGTCAGTCACAAGTCAAACAAAACATAAAAATGCAATAGTGCAACACAAATCTCCAAAACCAAATCCCGACAAATTCAAAACTTAAATCAAGATTTAGCTAGTTTAAGCAAGTCTGCTTGAATAATTTATTTAGTTTTTGGAAATTTTTATTGATTTGTGAAATTCAATAGTTGAATTGTTGAATTAAAAATCTTGAAATATTTATTTATTTTTTTGTGTTTGTGATTGTAATTTTTATTTGTGACTTTTACTGTTTTGATGTGTAAGAGCATTGGTAGTAATGAGGAAATTTCCTCTCCTCACTACTTCTCTCTCCTACTTTCTCTCTCTTCCCATCCAATTTTTCCTCATCAAAATTTTTTCCTCCATAACAATGAGCAAACAAAATGTTTCCTCAATATTTCTCTCCTACTTTTTCTATACCCACCATGTTTACACATCATCTTAATTTTTTCCCACTTCAATTAAATATAAACATTTTGTAATTAATTGATTAATTAACGTAACGTAGTAATTACATAATTAGTAAATTATTAATCTAATTATTATTTATTTATTAAATTACTTGGTTTCTGAATAATGAATTTATTAAAAAAAATTACCACTTATAGTTCTGGAAAATAGTAAGAATGAGGTAGTGTAAATTTTTCTACGTTACACAAATTAAGTTTGAATCGGAAATGACGTAATTATTTTCGTCACAAAATGTATGATTTTTATTAAAAACACAATAACAAGAAGACAAACACCAACATCGCATTATATGAAGCACAGTTTCTTAAGCGTACAAATACGAATGTAATTGAAAAAACATAGGTCAGCGAAAGCTTCATACATCTCATCACTCAGCGTGGTGACGGAGTGTTCCAAATGTGTTCAATCAAATCTCGTTTAGTGCTAAATGTTTTCTCTATCACGAACCTCAAGCCTGCGATTGAGGTACGCTCGAAGTCCATGTTGCCCGGTCGTCCGACATTGAATTCAAAAGGCTCATCGTTTAACGAGCCACCAGCACTAGCTCCAGAACCTTCGGGCGATCTTCCTCATAGTACCGACGTAAAACATCTGCTCCTGTAGTTGTGTCGTTCGTCCTCACAATCATGTTGTGGAGAATTATACAGCTTCATTACGTCGGACAACATGTTCGTCGTATGCAAGCGACGGTGTCGTATAATGCAAACCGAGCTTGTAAGACTCCAAATGCCGTTCGACGTCTTTACGAGCAGCTGCTTTATCTGCAAACAATTTGTCCTTCATTACCTGAGAGCTTATACCTTGAATAAATGTAGGCCATTTCGGATAGATTCCGTCGCTAAATAGTAGCCGTAGTCGTAAGTACGGTTATTAACAGTAAAAGTTGTGGGCGGTGCAACCCCTTGCAAAACCTCATCGAACACAGTAGATCTGTAAAGGACATTTAGATCGTTCAGAGCCAGCATTCCAAAAGAAAGGCATCCACAAATCTTGATCGGCAACCGCTTCTAGAATAAGCGTTGCAGTATGAGATCGGCCTGCATTTGCTTTCCAGCCGCAGGCACAGTTCTTCCATCCCATGCATGCAATCTATGCTCCCGATCATGCCTGTGAAACCCGACGTTCGTTCTGGTAAGTGATCCGATGTAAATCTACAGCAGTATATTCTTGTGCTTATTCAGAAATTGATGGTGCAACATTATCACAAACAAATGATTCATTTATTTCAAATAAGTACAACGTGAGTTACATATTAAAGTGCATTACATACAAACAACAACATAACAAACACAAGCATAACAAACATAAAATAACAAACATAAAGCAATTAAGTTCAAACACATCCTAAACCACAATACGAAACATTTTAACGGCTCTGTTGCCCGTACACTCTGCCCAGAGTTGACCTTGTACCCTCTTCAGCTGGTGTAAGAGGGTTCCCTTGACATCAGAGTTTGCAGCAACTGTACTTTCAACTGTATTTTCTTTCTCGCCTCCTTTTGAATTGAAGTTCGTACTTCTTCTCTTTCAGACTAAATCAGATTTGCGTACTCAATGTTTAAGTTCATCTGCTCACAATTAACCCATCCTCATCTGCAGTTGCTTTGCCTTGTTGCGCCTGACCTTTGCCTTTTTAACACCCTCAGGGCGAGTTATTCCCCCGACGAGTAGCTAGCTACAACAGTACCTTGAACAGACCATCAGTCCTGGATCTCTTCCCACTACCACTGCTTCCATCATCATCAACAGCACAAGCAACCCTTTCATCTTTCGACATCCCATCTCAATTTCTCCCTATACTTGGGGTCATTCTATACATTTCCCAAGCATGTTGGTAAGTGAAGTTATGTGTTTTGGCTTAGTCTGGGAGAATAGACGACTTGCCCTTTGAAGGCGGTCGACTTCACCAAGACCGCTTCCATCCGCTCTTCCGGCCTCGTCGTACGCAGCGCTCCTTTGGAGTAGATCACTAGCCATCCTTCTCCAATGGCATTCCAAACTCTTTAGCTCTCTTGGGGAAGGAGGTGAGGCTTCTCTGTTGCGCTTCATTCCATGCACTAGACACCTTTCTCCAAAGATCACTTGCTCTTTGGTTTGTACCGACCATAGCATCTTCACTAAATGCATGTACAATGCAATGATGTGGTATCCTCTGCTACAGACAATTACGAGTCGCCTTAAGGGAGTTGTCGACCGGGACTGCTGAATTGCGGAGGTATTGTGGTGTCTCTGGAACGCGCTCCTCCTCAGGATCCTCCTCGTTGGGAGTTACTCCCTGATAACATTAGGAGAGTTTCCTGGGAGCATATAAGGGTGAAGGATTTGGGGACAACCTCATTCCTCTTTGTTGCAAGCATTGAGAAATTGAGGGTGGGTAAAAGGCGCATCGTTGAATTCGTTCAAATTCATGTGAAGTTGGGGTGTTACGGTCCATTTCTGGAACATATTAAACAATAATCAACATAAATCAAAGTACAATATATATAAAAATATGAACTACATTCAACAACAGTACAACACACCTTAATCAATTTATTTACACTTCAATTATTTGCGAATATATTTCAGAAAAATACAATCAACGGAAATAAAACAACTCACTAATTAATATTCAAGGAACTAACAAGAAGCAATTAATCAAAAAATAATTCCAAAATGAACAACATATTATTATAACAACAAAAACATTACTATTATCAAATTTTAATATTTCAGAAATATTAAAAAAAAAAATTTGATGAGAGTTACCTTGAAATTAGAGGATTAGCTGAACCAAACTTGGAGGAAAATAACAAGATAATTAATTTGTGAATTTTGAAAGTGTTTCAAAATATAGCAAAATGGGTGTCTATTATTAGAGAGGAAAAATATGACCGTTGGTGATTTGTTTTTTTTTTTAATGCCGAATCCTATTTTAAAAATATACCGTTGAGTAATAGTGCTGAATACTGATTGGTTGAATTGTCTGGCCTGCCAAGTGTCGCTGCCCGATTCGCTCCACTGCTCCGCTGACACGTTGCTATTTGCAGTTTTTTTTTGCTTCCACAACCTCAAAACGACGCGTTTTGGGCTGGGGACAGTTCACCATTACCCAAAACTCGTCGTTTTGGGGTTGTGGAAGCAAAAAAAATTAATTTGTATAGCACAGTGTGTGGGGCCCACACCACTGTGCTTACGTTAATTTCCTCTTCCAAAGGCAGATTACGAGGGAGCAACATTGAGGAAACAAATCCTCTTTGTTATGGGTCTTGAGGAACCCATACATTTTATTTTTGAGGAACATTTCCTCATTACTACGGGTGCTCTAATAATTAGAATACTAGTAATAAAAAGTATGTTTTTGGGTTTTAAATTGTTTACAATACGGAGTAGTTTCTTATTTAGAGTATTTAAACAATGACAATATTGTAAACCAGTTTCAGAATATGAGAGCCCGAAAGAAAAATTGTAATGATTTTGTTAATGTCCTTTTTTCCCTCTGTATTATACGAAACTACGAAAGATAAGTGGTGCTACACCTATTGATAAATCCGTAATCATCATGGTTTGAACTTAGTGACTAATAACGTCAACAATCCAAGTATAATACTAATACAGTACTAATCAATTGTAAATTACTAGAGCTTATTATAAACATTATAATTAACACTACACTCCACCAAAGTAGCAACAAATCATCACAAATCCCCCTCTATGCTATTCTGTTTACACTAAAGAAGCAACAACATAATAGACTTACATCACCAATGAGGGTTGGTTCAATTGCTAAGCAACTCGATACTACTAAAAGGAGTTCTCGAGCTCCAACCTCGCCGTACGATAGACTCATCCATCACAAGCCTGCAAATGTGCAATACGGGTCAAATATGATTGTAGTCGAACATGCTAAAAAATAACATAATAGACTTGCATCACATTTTRAAATTATTATTGTCCATAATTTAATCAAAAAGATAATCTTGTTATTGTAACACTCTGATTGGTGGTTGATCAAAACCACTCTAGTTGAGTAGGTAACTTATTTCTTGGACCTTCCTTTATTAAATCATACTCCCTTCAAAAACAACTTTTGGCATCATTTGCATGAAGATAAAGTATGAAATATCTTACAAATTAAATCTTAGCAAAATTAGTAGAGTTGTTGGAGTAGTTGTAGAAAGTTAATCATCAAAAAACCCTCTTTTTAAATATATAGTTATATCTTAATAATGAAACACCCTTGTTCTTATAATAACATAACTCATWTGTTATTATATCAAAACATTTCTGATCATATATCCTCTCATTTGTTTTCCCACAAAGAAATAATCCTAATGACAAAGGAAGCGAAGGGCGAAACGAAGGCTGAGAAAGCATGGAGGCCTATAACAGCAAATTGTTGCTCAGTAGAGGACTCCATAATACTAGGCATAAACCTTAACAAGAATAATAAGTCTGGAACATCCGACCTAATGTCTAAGAATATAGCACCGTTGCCTTCGTTTCGAAGGCTGGCGTATTCGGGGCACCTGAGCAGCTGCTCGTCGCAGCGAATAAACGAAGACTTGGCTCAGTCGTTTGGGTCGGATTTGGTTGATTTCCAGGTGAGTGAGTTGAGGGCTGTAACTCAGAATTTTTGTAGGAGTTATTTGCTTGGAGAAGGTGGGTTTGGAAAGGTGCATAAAGGGTACGTTGATGATAACTTTAAGAGTGGGTTAAAAGCTCAAGCTGTTGCTGTTAAGCATTTGGATATTGAAGGCTTGCAAGGACACAGGGAGTGGCTAGTAAGTTTTCATAATTAACCATGCATCCAGTAATTAGTAAATAAATAACAATCAACCAAAACCCACTCATTGTGTTTAATAATTATCATCTTGTTGATGTGAAAAGTAAATCACATCATTATGTATGGGTTAGCTATGTTTATAAGTTGTTTAGTATTTACTTATAACTTTTTAGGCAAGGTATGTCGCCGTATATATAAATTGACWCTCGCTCCTTGTCTTAATAKTGTTTTAGAATTTTACACTGATTACATGTAATTTCATTTGAAAGATTTATATTACTCCATATTTAACATGGAATTTATATTTTGAATTTTTTTCTATTAAAAAAATGTAACATTTATGCTACTTTTTTTTTAAGCTTTTACTATTTTGTAAACGACTTATCTTTAATTTTCAATTATATATCCTTAAAAGAAACCTTGATGCATCCACTTTGTACACAAACATTTGAAACCGAATGACTATGGTAATTCCCTTAAACTATAAAGGGTTTAAAAACAGTTTATATAGTTATGGCTTTGGTAGCAAACATATAAATATATAATATAAAGGTGGTCCTATGAATTTTCTTTTAGTTACCTTGTTATTAATTACTTAATAATCGTTGGTGGTTGAATTTGTTAGACATCTTTACTCATATACTAAGTGTATTATATTTGTTGGGCAGTCTGAGGTGATATTCTTGGGGCAGCTAAGGCACCAAAATCTGGTGAAATTGATTGGTTATTGCTGTGAAGATGAAGAGCGTCTCCTTGTCTATGAATTCATGCCAAGAGGCAGCCTTGAAAACCATCTCTTCAAAAGTAATAATACTTTATCTATATATTGTCCTTCACTATTTTCGGTTTTTCGCTTTTTTTAACACCAACATATTACTCCGTATTATTATTATTATTATTATCATCATCATCGTGGTTGATATTGCTACTTTAAAACGATGTATATTTTATTATTTACATGGATTTTGTTATAGGAAGAAATGTAATTATTAGGTCGTTTATATATAAATAGACATTGAATTGGTATTTACTGACTAGTCACATGTGTATGAGAAACGATTTGACGTGTGATGGAACGTTTTTGTTCGTTGATGGTGACAGGGCTTTCCTCATCGTTGCCATGGGGAACAAGGCTGAGGATAGCAATAGGGGCAGCCAAAGGTCTTGGGTTCTTGCATGGAGCAGAGACACCAGTCATATATCGTGACTTTAAGACCTCCAATATCTTGCTTGATTCCGTACGTATCTTTCTTACCATTTTACGTTTTAATTAACCTTTGAATGAATGCATGCATGTTCTACGAATAATATGGAACTGTTTTGAGTCATAACACATCAAGGGTCATGTCCTATTTAAGTCATTTCTCAATTACATGTAATAAATGTCACGTCATTTTTAAAGCTATGTTCAACACGCACATATTAATTCTCATTACAAGTATATAAAATAATCTAGACCCGTAGGTCAAGTTGAAATCAAGGTAAGTAAAAAATCTTGAAAATTGTGGATTTGTGATATCCTTAGTCGTTACATAATTTGGGTATGAGTTATTTTGTAGAATCTATTTTACTTCTTAAGGAAATAAGTCTTAATAAATTTGTTATTTTCTCTGTTTTTTGGACATATAGGACTTCACTGCTAAATTGTCTGACTTTGGGCTTGCAAAAATGGGTCCAGAAGGATCCGATACTCATGTAACCACTCGAGTTATGGGCACCTATGGTTATGCCGCTCCAGAATACGTTTCAACCGGTAATGTTATTTGTGACATTATAATATTTTGTTTTTTACAAAACTATGCATGTCATTTGTTGCGTTTATTTTGTCACAAAAGAAGTATTGTTATTTGTTAACATTAGATAACATGGGCTGTGTAGGGCACTTGACGACTAAGAGCGARGTCTACAGTTTTGGAGTCGTATTGCTAGAGCTACTTACAGGAAGGCGGTCCATGGAAAAATCAAGGCCAAAGGGTGAGCAACACCTAGTCGATTGGACAAGGCCATATCTATCTAGCAGTCGAAAGCTAAGGTATATCATGGACCCAAGGCTCAACGGGCAATACTCGGTGAAGGGGGCAAAGGAGATGGCTCAGTTGGCTCTACAATGTGTGAGTCTAAACCCGAAGGACCGGCCGAAGATGCCCATGGTTGTACAAACACTTGAAGGGTTGCAAGTCTACAAGGATATGGCAATATCTTGTGGATTATGGCCACCACCTAATACAAAATCAAGTAGGCTTAATGGGGTTTCAACCAAAGGGAGGGGCAATTGTAAGCCCTCGCCTATTGCACCAATTAGAAAAACATGACATATGACTATATGTGTTAGTTGATTAAATGTAGTACATAATATAATATTTATGTGAGTGAATGATTGATGCATTGCATGTCTTACTTTGTTTGAGTGCCAAAGGCCTATAGGAACTAGGAAGGGAGAGGGTGTACCCAAGGCATGATACATCAAATATATWATATTTTGATTGCCGTATATGTACATATTTTGGGTGTAAATTAGATATTAGTATGAGTCATATTATTTGACAGTACAAACTATACTTAAATTATTGTGTTATCTGTATAACATGCTAAAACTTTCTCAAATCAATAACAGTTGACTCAAGTGATAAGCAACTTGAAGTCGTTTAAGGCCAGGATGTCTCGAGTTCTAYTTTTGTCGTATTAAAAAATTCTTTGTGCGAGACTCACCGATTATAAGCTATGTGTACAATCGGATCGAATCCGAATGAAGTCGAAACTAAGTTSCAGTGAATCGGATAGGCAAACTAAAAAAATGTTAATCCTTGCTCATCTATAGTCTACTATATGATATATGATGAGGTTTAATTTCAACTACAAAAATCAAGCAGTTGGTTGGCTATATAGGTGTTAGGACCACATCTTTAACCACTTCTCATCCAACGACGTATATCAATACCTAACTAAAACAATCCCCACTATCTATATTTTCCCCAACTACTTCCAATTCCTCCCAATACTACTAAAATTAAAAATATAAATAAAATAAAAACTTTTTTCTCTATCAAGGAAACTCTTCATTTACCCATGTTTATTAAATGATTTCCCACATTTACTTTGAGAGTAAAATCAAGTACTCCCATCAAAGAGTACAATATATTGATCTAAAATAGTCTACCCATCTCTTCACTTCTATTTCTATGTTTAATTCCAAAATACTTATTAAATTCTTAAGTTCTTATCATTATCTATACCTATATAAATTGATATTACTTACTCCTGAGTATACTCGGCTATTATCTAGTTCAATAACTAAAGCAATCCCCGCTTCTCTTTTTCCTCCTAAATTTTCCTTCCAATTTCTATAAAGAATGCATAAAAAATATAACAAACAATACTCCGATCTAAAGTAATAATAAATGATAAACTTTGAAGAATAAGTAATTCTCACATCATCTATATCTCTATTATATAAGCCAAGGGGGGCAATGGTCCCCCCATGCAATGACGTAAACACCCTAATGATTAAAAACTTAATTTCCTTAAGTAAAAAAATATAAATCTCTTTATTTTTTTACTTTCCATACTAGCAACATAAAAAATATATGACTATTTTTCCATGATAAAAAAGAAGTTAATTAATTGTAAAAAAATTCAAATAAAATACATATTACATGACTATTTATCCATTGAATATAATAAACATTGCAAATTATTTTGAAAAAGTCAATTAATTGTATGAAAAAATCAAATAAACACTTAATTACATAACTAAAATTTTCACTATGAATCAGTTAATCATGCAAATATTTTGAAAATCATATTGAATTAAATTATTAAATTATTATGTATTTTAATATTACTATTTGTATGTTAATCTCTTTGTCGAGAGATTCAATTCAAAAGAAAAAATTACATCGAAAGTTTGAAAATCATAATAACTCACCTCCATTTTTAATTTGAAATTGTACTCAATTACAAGAATTTTTTTTCTAATTGAACATTTGTTTAATTTTTAAACTGACTGTACACATCACGTGCTTATAATTTAATATAAAATTTTAAACTGACCGCACGCATCGCGTGCTTATAGTGCTAGTACAAATACTAAAGCAATCCCCACTATCTATATTTTCCCTCCTAAACTTACTTCCATTTCCCTCCCAACACTACCTAAAATTAAATTTTGTTTTTTTTTAAAAAAAAATCCCTCTATCAAGGGAACTCTTCATTTACCCATGTTTATTAAATGGTTTCCCACATTTACTTTTGAGAGTAAAATCAAGTACTCCCATCAAAGAGTACAATATATTGATCTAAAATTGTCTACCCATCTTTTCACTTCTATTTCAAAGTTTAATGCCAAAAAACTTATTAAATTTTTTTAGCCTTTTCTCATCATTTTATATACCTGTATAAATTGATATTACTTACTCTCGAGTATTACTCGAGGGCATTATCTAGTTTTTGTCTATAATAATGCGTTGGATTATTTCTTAATGACCCTCTGTATAACCTATTATGAGGCTATGTTGTTCCTAATAGGAAGTACTTATTTTTGGATTTTTTTTCTCCCAAAATGTGCAGCTTAGTTAGCCTAATTTTTAAGGTGCATCCATGCATTTTCAAATTTATTTTTAAGTCATGTCATCCCTCATTCACTCTTAGACCCCGCTTCGTATTAGGGTAATATATTAAGGAGGTAATAAAAGTCAAACTTGGGAGAATTAAAAAGAAARAAGTAGATTCTTATGGTGATAGATGGATAATTACATTTTTTTTGTAACTAAAATAGAGAGAAGTGGGGTAATTATTACCCCAATATGAGGGTAATTGTTAGATAACAATCTCAATTTTYTTCGATACGATTTGTTTGGACTCGCTCATCAAGTATTTCCTAGTATATCTTATTTAGTTTCCTAAATTAAGAGGTAGTAATTAGGGAATTAGATAGATTTATGGTTAGGATATTATCCTAATACTACGTATCTTTTTACTTAGAGGGCAAGTATTGATTTTTTAGTATGTAATCTTCCTAATATATCTTTGACTAGGGGAGCAAGCAAATATCTTAGGAGATGTAGGATTCTAGATTAGATTTATTTTAGCTTATAAATAGAGGGTTTAGGCTAAATTTTTTTATCTAGGCTTGAGACAAATTATTTTAGGGGTTGTATAAATGTGATGTTGAATACAATTAATGCAATATTATTTTGAGGGAAGGAAATTAAAATTTCCTTATAAACACTTGTCTCTTTTATTTTATATTTTGTTATTGTTCTATTTTGTGAAGGTGTATTCTTGAATCTTTCGTGATTTGCTTGTATTTTTTCCCTAACAAGTGGTATCAAGAGCTGGGTTTATTTGTGTGTCATGGAGGATTTCAAGACTACATACAAAATAGAATTATTTGATGGGAAAACAAAATTTTCGTTATGGCAAAGTACTGTGAAGGATATTCTTATTCATCAAGATTTGCACAAGACTTTAGAGGACAAGAAACCATATTCGGTGGAAAAGGACAAGTGGGAGGATATGCAATTTCGCGCTACAAGTACGATTCGGTTGGCACTTGCGCCGGAAATCAAGTACAACGTGTTGGATGACACAAATCCAAAAGATTTGTGGGACAAGTTGATGAAGATGTATGCGTCAAAGTCTTTTGCTAACAAGTTGCTCTTGAAGCACTACAAAAAAAAGAGCAAACAYCAACGGAAAAATCCGTCACTGATTTCACCAGATCCGTCACTAATTTTAATTAGTGACGGAATTAGAAACGGATTAAATCCGTTACAAAATGTTTRGTCGCTGATTCAAGTTAGTAACGGATTWAGAAAATCCGTCACTAATATCAGTGACGGATTGAATTCCGTCTTTAAATCCGTCACTAATATCAGTGATGGATTTGTAAATCCGTCACTGATTTTAGGAACGGAATTGCAAATCCGACACTGATATCAGTGACGGATTTCAAAAATTCGTCACTAAAATCAGTTACGGATTTGCAATCCGTTCCTAAAATCAGTGATGGATTGCGAAATCCGTCACTGATATCAGTGATGGATTGCGAAATCCGTCACTGATATCAGTGACGGATTCTAAAATCCATTTCTAATTTTACTTGAGCAAAAAAATTAAATTCTACATATTATTTTCACGCATCCATACACTCTCTCCATTTCCATTCACACTCCTTTACTCTTCACTCCTTCTTCTCTTGAGGATCGAACTCTTACCTTAAAGTCACAAAGAGGCGCACCAACCAACTACTCCAAATACAACTTTGTACATCTCTCGATAATATTAATAATATGTAAAAGAAAAATTAGAAGACGAATCAAAATCCGTCACTAAATTAGCAACGGATTCAAATATCCGTCTCTAAATTTAGAAACGGATGTTTAAATCGTCTCTAACTAATAGTTGGCCTTGTAATTCTTCACTACTTTTGACGGATATAAAACTCACTAAATTAGTGACGGATTTAAAAAATCCGTCATTAATTTATTGACGGATTAATGCAAAGTGTGGAGTGCAAATACTTTAGTGACGGATTTAAATCCTCACTAAATTGCAACGGATTAAAATCCGTCACTAAATAGCAACGGATTTAAAATCCGTCACTATTTAGTGACAGATTTAGAAATCCTCATAATTTAGTGACGGATTAATAGCACATGTGTGGAGTGCAAATACTTAGTGACGATTTAAATCGTCACTAAATAGCAACAGATTTAAACATCCTCACTAATTTAGTGACGGACTTTAAAATCGTCACTAATTTAGTGACGATGAAAAAATCTGTCACTAAAATTAGATACGGATTTTAAATCTGTCACTAATTTAGTGACGAATAAAAATCCGTTGCTATTTATTTTGAACGGATTTTAATTTCCGTCTCTTAAATTAGGAACGGATATATATCCGTCACTGAAATCCGTCGCTATTCACTGTTTTTTTAGTGAAGAAGATCTTTATGTCGCTCGATGAGAAGATGGTGCATCACTACAAGTATCTAATAAAGTTTAATGGCTTGATCACCCAATTAGCAAGTGTAGTTGTAAAGATGAAGAGGAGGACAAAGCAATAATTTTGGTTAGTCTCTTCTCTAAAAGTATAACTCGGTGGATAATAAAGTACTTGTAGGGAAGACTACTATTGTGTTGGACGATACCGTGGTGACCCTAATCGAGGCYGATAGATTCATGAAGCAAGGAGGATCGTCTACAACTCGTGCTGAGGGGTTAGTAGTGGAAGGAAGCACAAAGAGGAAAGTCAAGAAGGTGGGCGACCTAAAAATCAAGTGTTGGTACTGTGAGGAGGAGGGACACATTCAAACAAAGTGTTCCAAGTACAAAGACAACTTGAAGGCGTTGAAGAACGTTAGGGGAGCGGTTGCTACTATTGCCGTTGATGATGAGGAAGATTTGACTCTTATGGTGGAGGAATCAAGGGGTCCAAAGGAAGATCGATGGATCTTAYATTCGGGGTGTTTCCAACACATGTGTTTTAAGAGGGAGTGATTTAGCTCTTATGAACGTGTTGAAAGGAAATTTATTACTTTGCCTAATGGAAAGGAGGCGAAGGTTGAGGGGGTCGGTGTAGAGGAGATCAAGCTCCAAAATGACTAAGTCGRAACTTTATCCGAGGTTAGACATGTCCCGAGYTTGGAGAAAAATTTAATCTCATTGGYGAGATTAGATATAAGATGGGTTATGAGGTTCATATGCGCAGTGGACTTCTTATGATTATCAATGAGGATGTGGTGATCATGYTTGGTAGAAGAAACAGGCAAAATCTTTTCGTGTTGGAGGATGAAGGGGTTTTGGCTCAAGGGGAGGCATTTGGATCGAACAACAATTTGAGCTTGAGGGGAGGATTGTTAGATAACAATTTCAATTTTGTTCAATACGATTTATTTTGACTTGCTCATCAAGTATTTCCCAGTATACCATATTTAGTTTCCTAAATTAAGAGGTAGTAATTAGGGAATTAGATAGATTTACGGTTAAGATATTATCCTAATATCTTTTTACTTTGAGGGCAAGTATAGATTTTTTTAGTATGTAATTTTCCTAATAMATCTTTAGCTTGGGGAGCAAGCAAAATATCTTAGGAGATYTGAGATTCTAGATTAGATTTATTTTAGCTTATAAATAGAGGGTTTAAGCTAATTTTTTTTATCTAGGCTTGAGACAAATTATTTGAGGGGTTGTATAATTGTGAGGTTGAATACAATTAATACAATATTATTTTGAGGGGAGGAAATTAAAATTTCCTCATAAACACTTTTTCTTGAATCTTTCGTGAATTGCTTGTGTTTTTTTCCTAACAGTAACAATTACCTAGTATGGAGGAGGGTAATTACCTCTTTCAAATGAGAGTAATAGTTCCCATTTTATTTCCTTCCACCACCACCACCACTTTATCCTCCCTATCACCACTACATCTCTTTATTTTTACCTCTAAACACCTTTATTTTTCAAATTTGACTTTTACTACCCCCTTAATACATTACCCCGTACCAAGCGAGACCTTAGGAATGAACTCTACCCTTCTTGAGTGAGCTAAGTGACGTTCAGGTTTTGTTGATGGAGTTTTAGTGGTTAGACATGTACGCAAATGCGCGATGAATGGGGGGTTWCTCTCTCCTTACCTTTTCTTTCTTTAATATATAGGTAATTGTAGTCAATAATATATATCAAGGACAKTATGTACATACAATTCTTTAATATAGTGATAGTGAGTTGAGGTGCACAATTTAGAAATTCGAAAAAAGAACATACATCAAGAACACATAAGTATCTAAAAGACATAGCTTACAAAATCCTTGTTTCTATCATACTATGTGACATATTGGAATTACAAACTTATAGCAAATTATTCAAAACATGAATTCACATAGTAGCACATAACGTSATTCCGGGATAACCTGGTTGTTAATTAGGTTCTCCCTTTACACTTCTTTTTCTTTCTTTAATAACAATGGCAAATATGGAATATAACTTAAGACTTAAAAAGAAGAGATGTCAACAAGCTAAGTCGAGTTAAGTATTACTGACTTGTTCGAGCAAAACTTGACTAATGTTAATTGATCTTGAGCCGAGCTCGATCATYACAGAGCTAACACCTTGTTTGAACTTGACTCGTTTGATATTACAATGTTCGAGCTCGACTTGAGTGTGCACATTTACATATTCAAGCTTGAGCTCGAGTCGACCTAACTCATAAATAAACAAGCATATGCATAAAAAAGTGAACTATGTATATAATGTTAATTAATTTCTAAGTTTAACATTTGGACAAGTATGAGTAATTRGAAAGATATACATGTATATTCTAGCTTAAAATTCAGCATGATCCCATCTTTATTTAATAAGAGATTATTATATTTGGATCATCTAAATGATCTATATATTATAACTAAATATATTACAATATTGGAAGTCAGGTGAGCTTTCACCGAGCATTAAACTATTACAACCGAGCTTGTCAACGAATTTGAACAACTTTTTCACAAGCCTTAATGAGTTGGACATTACCTTATTCGAGTAAAGCTTGTTTATCAYTCGAGTTTGAAAATTTTGCTCGAACTCGTTTATTTCTGTATAAACGAGATTTGATTGAATTTGTTCACGAGTGTATCGACTTATTGATGTGTCCCTGTCGTCTCAGACTTTGTAAATTACCATTCTTATCATTGTTATTGTTAATCACTATTATAGGTTTATMARTTCATTTTAAATAACTCTAGCTCGATCGTACTACATACTCCCTCCGTAACCTAATAAAAACAACAATAGGCTTTTCAAGTATTTTTAGGAAGAAATTTAACAATGTAAACGAGCAAATTAATTTAGGAGTTTGGTTAATTCTAATTTCAGCTACTACTTTCTTCATGGTTTCTAATAACTCATTGATTTTAGCTTATTTTTCTCTATTATGGTGTCAAATTAAACTTATCGGATTGAATAACTTTGACATAAATCAATGAATTCTATCTATATTTTCTATTAATCCTAAATGGAGTTGTTAGGCATTAATGCATTATTATGGAATGTATGTAGTTGCCTCACAAAGTCACTAGATTAAGATCAGCCATAACAACCCTAGAAGTACATGACATAATAGCTAGCTAACTGCCTGCAGATCGTTGTTGCCTTTATTCTTTAGGCTCATGTAATCTATTGTAACTTGTATGTTAATAGAATGGAAAGTTGTTTTCATTTGTCACTTCACTACAAATGGAATGCTACATACATATCTGGAACAAAATGTTATGGAATAGTTGGACCACCAAAGTCATAATGCATAACATTATTATATTATTGCATTGCATATGGTTATATTTTATTTTTTTCGTACTATTCGATTCATCATGTCCTTAGGGCTAATCTGAATCTGAAGCTAGTTTTGGATGATTATTACATTTCAGTTTTCTCTCCATTATTGTTGCGAGGATTGAACACGTTGTGTGCCATGCCAAGTTGAACCCCAATCAATCATTACCGAGCCAATTACCTATTTGTATATATAGTATGCATATGGTTTATGCCTTTATGAAGTATCAATAAGACAACAAAGAATGCTGGTTCAAAACGTTGACCATAACCACTATATRTGACACTATTAATTACCTCAATATTCAATAAGCTATCTTAAACGTGACTCGTGCTTTAAAGAAAGAAGAATCTAAAATGAGGCATCTAGCTTTTCAGTGCACCTGAATCAAATACAAGTAAAACGTGTCAAAAGCCATAAGCTATGCTAAGAGTTATTTTACATACTTAATTACTTAGCTTTGATGAAGAAATAGCTAGGTGCTTATTCAAGTTTTTGTATTCATCATGAGTTATTGAATTGAGAGATCATTTAATTTCTTTTGATAAACCGAAGGCAGCAAATTTGGTTTAATTAGTTTCTTTCCCAATAAAGAAATTGCATTCCCTTGATTTTGCACCCAACACATTTGACCAATTTTGCTTATAACAATAACAAATGTTAACTTTGCTTGTTTTAATGGAAAAGTTAGGCGATTTCCCTCAAATGTAGCGTGAGAAAGCCACTACCTCACGTTGCAAGTTCAACACCTCTTTTGTTAACAACAATGTGCACTTACTTGCCTTAGTGCGTGCTTAACGCCCAAACAATCAAGTTTATGATGCTCATTTTCAAATGCAAAAATATCATCACCATTCTASCAATTTGATCCAAACATGGCCTCAAATATGTACAACAAGCTCAGAAAATCTCATGTTTCATCGAGCTCTAATTTCAAACTTTGTATTACTCTTTTCTTCACTGTTATATTCACTATACCAGCACTTTTCCTACTCAAAAACAACCCTTCTTCCCTATGTTTCCCCCCCTTTTCCACCACCACAAGAATCAAGTTGTGGGCCGGGGACTTGCGATCCGCCACCTTTGCTTGGAACCACCTTGCCTTTGCGGAGCATAAGCCCCGTCCACTCAAGGTTGCTGTCTTCTCGAGGAAGTGGCCGGTGGGGTCTACACCCGGGGGTATGGAACGACATGCCTACACACTCTACATTGCCTTAGCCAACCGTGGCCATAGGATCCATGTCTTCACGTCCCCATATGATAAAGGCCCGATCCCAACCCCATCGTCGCAGGCTAACCCTGTTATACATTGCCACGAGGGCGAGCCAGGGAAGTGGCGGTACAACAAGGCGTGGGAACAGTTTACGGAGGAGAACCAACAGGAGCCCTTTGACGTGATCCACACCGAAAGCGTGGCACTCCCTCATTATATTGCACGCCATCTAACCAACCTAGTGGTCACTTGGCACGGCAATGCCCTTGAAAGCTTGCAATCAAGCATATACCAAGACTTGGCTAGGCAGCCAGATGAGCCGATGTCCCCGGCTTTTAACCAAAGTATTCAAGGTGTAGTCCCTAAGGTACTCAATGAAATAAGGTTCTTCCATAATTATAAGCATCATGTTGCTATCAGTGATAGTGTTGGTGAGATGCTAAGAGATGTGTACCAAATACCATCTAAGAGGGTTCATGTTATTGTCAACGGTGTTAACGAAGGCGACTTTAGAGTAGACGCTAGACTAGGCCAACAGTTTAGGTCCAAGATTGGTATGCCGAAAAATGCTACCTTAGTAATAGGTGTGGCCGGGAGGTTGGTGAAGGACAAAGGGCACCCCCTGGTTTATCATGCGTTCTCTAGGTTCGTCCAGGACCATCCGAATGTGTATTTGATTGTAGCAGGGTCTGGTCCATGGGAGAATCGATACAGGGAATTGGGTCCACAGGTACTAGTCCTCGGATCCTTGAAGGCAACTGAGCTAGGAGCCTTCTACAACGCAATTGACATCTTCCTCAACCCAACCTTGAGACCCCAAGGCCTCGATCTGACACTTATGGAGGCGATGTTGAGTGGAACCCCAGTGATGGCCTCTAGGTTCCCGAGCATCAAGGGGACCATCGTGGTGGAAGAGGAATTCGGATTCTTGTTTGCCCCAAATGTAGACTCGTTGCTGGAGGCATTGGAGGATGTGGTCAACGAAGGACCCCAAAGGCTAGCTCAAAGAGGGAAAGCTTGCAAGGACTATGCAGGAGCAATGTTCACTGCGAGTAAAATGGCCTTAGCATATGAAAGGTTGTTCCTTTGCGTAAAAAATGACACATTTTGCCAATATCCTTGAATGTATAAGATTAATACCCTTTTCCCCTCATTTTGAGCACAATTTTTTTCCTCCCAAGTAGGTCATATATAATCTATACAAGTATTTATTTCATTAATCATAGTTTCAGAGTTATTACTTTCAAAACTGAAGCAGCAGCTTCCATTTCTGATCTGTTGAACAGCTTCCATTTTATTTCTTAATCACATTTTGTCGATTTGCGCAAAGAATCGCCTTCCAACTCATATATGATTGTGTCACTGCCATTTGTATATCTCTATTGCTTCAATATCCCCAAATGCTGCTGCTAATATCACATTCACAAACAGGAGATCTAGAAAAATGATCACTATAAAAAATCCGAGCAATGACTCACCCCATTTTGAGCCCTTTCAGTAATTGCTCGAAAAGTCGTTGCCATTACAGTTCCCTTCCAGCAGTTTTGCTGATTCAGCTGGCATACAGCCGGATCCTGAATGTTAATAAGGCTAGTTTGATAACAGATTAGTAAGCAGAATTATCCTATGGAAACATGTAACTCAAGAAAAGTTCCGTTGAGCCTTGGAAGTCTAACATTTCCACCATTAATGTACTTTTTACAAAAGTTATGTACAAAACTGAGCTCATCAAAACATCTAACCCCTTCTTAATCAAGCTGGGAAGTTATTCTGTCACGTTCAAACCGTTCATAAGCATGTCTAGTTCTCAAGAACAAGAGCAGGCAAGAAAAGAGTCCAACAACCGAGAGGCATCCCCACCAAAAAAAGGTCCAGAAATAGCAATGCCTCCCCATGCACACCACTGTCTCAGTAACCATTGAGATATGATGAGACAAGTTTACGGCATTGGTATCATAAACTATGGCAGCTAATAGACCATATACTAGGGAACCAATGGGTATGTTGGTGATGAGGATGTTGTGATTGACCCCTACACTTAATGGGCCAAAAAGCTCAGATGTGACAGACACAGCTGCTGCAAATATGAAGCCTGAGCTAAGCCCGATCAATGATGTTCCTATTCTGAGTGCCAGAGCACTTCCCGATCCTGCAAGCAAGAAGAAGGCGATGGGTGTTGGTGTCAATGCAACAGCTAGCCATCCAGTTCTTGCAAAGTAAAACTTCCTGTATAATATATTCATGAAACAATCATCAGACGACTCAAGATTTTCAAGAAATGTATTTTTATAATAAGAATGCAGACAGTATGACAGCAAAATGACACGACTCATGAGTCATGAGTGGAGAGTCAATGATAACTCAACACAATGCAGAATTAGAGTTGTGAGAGATCAGTTTTATCATAAAGCTAATAGTTAAGCAATTATGCATGACGTTTCTGATAATATGCAAACCATATGCAGCAAAGGAAAAAAAAAAAAACATTATAAACTGTGGGTCGCACTAAAGACTAAACCATGCTTGTACATTGATATAGAGACAGGACTTATTACTTTCACATAATTATGGTGCAGTTAATCAATCATATACTTTCTTTTGTAAAAATAAATTTATAGATATGTTCAGTTACTTACGCACGAATATAATCTGGAGTAGCTGAAAGAAGTCGACCAAAGAAGGAGAAAGATGAATAAAGAGTAATGAGAGTTGTCGTGCTGGAACTCTGCCCAAGTGACTGAGCAATTTGTCCGATATTATTGCTGTAAACCAACCCGATTGTTCCTCCACAAAAGTAGGCAATATAGTAGAGCCAGAAATCCACCCTACGGACAAGAACTGAAGCTGGATGTTCTTCCCCAAGCATCATCAATTGATCTTTTCCTATTACTGCCCCGCAGCAACTATCACCTTTGCCTGCATTAACCCCGTTGAAGCTATAAGCGGGACCATTTCCATTTGCACCAACCCAGTTCCCAAGGAAAGACATAGCACTGCTAGCATCTCGTGTTGATAAGTCTCGTGTTGATAAGTCTCTATGGAGCTCAAGATCGTCATCATCAATAAGAATGAAGCCTGATCCATCAATTTGGAAGTTTGAATGAAACTCCTTGAACCATTCTCGAGCATAAACAATGCCGGGAACACAAAGAGGGAAACAAAGCAGGAAGATCGCTCCACAAAACAGAATGCGCGAGGTGGTCATACCACTTGCAGATGAGGCAAAGAAGAGGAGATAAAGTCCAGTTAGGATAGCCAAGAAGTTAAGGAATAAGAAAATAAAAGAATCCCTTTGGATATCCTCAGAAGGGAGAGGTGCAAGATCAGGTTGCCTTAGGATTGGAATTAAAGCAGCAAAAGATGTCAAGAGGGGAATGAGGGCATTCAGAAGAAGATAGAGGGAATGTGAAGATGGATCGATTGAGTTAGCTGCTAGGGTGTAAAGCGCAGCACTTACCCCATTGAAGCCGACTGTGAGGGAGAGAGCAAGTGCCCGGTTTGCTGGGAAGTTTTTAATGCAGAGGACGAAACACACAGTATTGAACCAGCAGATGCTGCACCCTGCTAATAAGCATAGGAAGAATACCTGCCAAAGGATACCAGGAACAACTTTGAGCAACATACCAAGTTTGTAAGACACAAAATTTAAAGGATATGAGATGAAGCAAAAACTATTATATGTTCAAGCCAATATCAATGCTAACAAGAATATGTAGAGAAAAGTTTTGAATTTATTTTCGAGTTCAGGCGATGCAAAAGGCTGTACAAGGCTGTAGCGATTGACCAGACAAATTTTCTTTTTCCTAGGCAGGACATTATCATAAATTCATAATGTGCCTACCCTCAATCAGTCAATCCTGCATAGGACATGAGGAAAGAAATTCTTAGTTGCCACTCGGTTATCTTATATTGTATTCACTTAGTGCAAAGCAATGCACAGAGCTAGCATATTTAAAGTCAACGTAAAATCCTAGACTCAAAAGTTAGCATCTTTTCTCAATTCATTACTCCGTATTACTTCATCTACATTACTCAAATTCAGCTAGAAGCTAAAAGTGTCGAACACATGGTACAAATTCAGTTCAGACAAGGGCTTTACATCAAAACTTCAGCATAGTTTTGGTCCATTTTGAGTTGTAGATCTCTCAGATATTTTTCCCCTGAAGTTAAGTTGAGCTATTCCCACATAGAGGAGCTATGGAAAGTTGACGATTAAATGCAAAGTAGCAAACCTTATAGTCTTCTACCATTTGATAACTGATAAGAAGTTGTGGAGAAGTCCCTTTAATCACTATATATGGCTCAACATAATTCTTTTCTAAGTTTATTCTTATTTAATAATTTCATTTTTCCAGGTTTCTTGTGATCACATTTATTTAAAAGTCGCAAAAATGTACTATTGTGCTGTTTAATATAAAGTCAATCTTATACTTTTGGGTTATAATGCATCTTTAAAGCTTAAATTATAATTAACAAAATAATAGAAAGAAGATTAGCTATAAAAATTTAGATGGTTATTACTTTTATAGTAACACACAGCTATGTACAGTAAAATTACTGATTTAGGTGATGAGAACTTGGTTTTATGTTTATTCTAATGAGTAATGAGGCCAAATTTGAGCCACTTCTTTCTGATCAAGTAGTATATGATGGAATAATAATCAATTCCAAAAAGTTATTTTCCCAGATTTTTTTGATATCATTGGTTCATCAGATTCCAAGTATAGTTAAGTGGGGTGGCCATAAGGCTCATAGCATAATGGGTGGGGTCAGTTATGTGTGGTCTCTACAGCCTAGAGGAGAGAAGGAAACTTCAAAAGTGAGATGTTGTAAGCCTTTGATTATAAAGTGTTGATTAATAGACAATTGAGATTTCAACATCTTTGCAACTAAAAATCAAAGTTAGCATCTAATTATATAATATCTTTTGGGAAATTATGTTCACACTTTTAGAAAATAAAGTGAAAAGAGCAGCTTATAATAATAATAGCAAGGACTAAAATACAGTAGTAGTATTATGATGAAATTAAGGTTGAGTAGTGGGAGTATAACACGGGAAATTTCTAATCCAGATAGAATATAGATTTAAAGGGGATATATAGTGGCAAATTGAAYAATATTTGAAAATTTAGTACATATTTCACATGGGTAAACTCAACTATTATGAGGGAAAAATCACAACTTTGCCACTATATATCCCTTTTAAATCCATATGTACTATATGTACTAGATACTCCCCGTATAACACTAGTAGAATTGTGTGAGTGGTAAATAAAGTAAACAAGTGGCAGATGGTAACTTCACTTGTATTTATTTGGTGGTTACAGTACGTGTCAATATGGACATCTTCTACAACCCAACAAGTGTATATTAAAGTACTCATCTCAAGTCTAGTTCCAGTGTATTCTTTAGAAATCTAGAACTAGTTTTTTTTTTTCCTCTGTTTCTGTAGTGATGAGAATTATGAGGATTTCCTTATGGGTATAGAGTGATGAAGTTTATAAAATAAATTCATCTTTTATTGTATAAATGTTTAAAGTTTTACTTCCTCCATTCTTAAGTGTTTTACCCATTTCAATTAAGAACGCATGGCAATGCACGTTTTGTTTTGATCATATCTTTAACTATACATTACCAAAAATTTGCAAAGAAAGACCTTTTAAAATATTTTGTTTGTGAGAAAAGACCTTTTAAATAATTTTATGTGAAGAGAGACCTTAAAATAAAAATAGTTTGCGAGGAGGGACATTACTCCCATTATCCGACGTTGACCGATTATTTCCGGCGTTGACCCACCTTCATTCACCTAATTACACTCCTTACTTCAATTTGCACCCCTTTAATAACTCAACTCCCTCACATCACCACTCACCATTATCCAAAACTCCATACTCCTCCCTCACATTGAGGGAGGTGGGAAGGTGGAGYAAGGTTGGGGGTGCAGTTGGGTTTGGGCTCGGTGGTGGCAAGTGRAGGTGGGTTGGGTCTTGGTGGTGGTGAGGATTTGGTGGGAGTGTTGGGTCTTAAGAGTTGGGCTTTGGTGGTGAATGAGAAGTGTAAATTGGAGAAAGTGTGTAATTAGGTGAATGGAGGTGGGTCAACGTCGAAAATGACCGGTCAACGTCGGAAAATGGGGGTAAGGTCCCTCCTCGCAAACTATTTTTATTTTAAGGTCTCTCTTCACATAACTTTTTTTAAAAAGTCTTTTCTCAKAAAAAAAAAATTTAAAAGGTCTTTTTTCGCAAAAAATCCTAAAAATTATATATTTTTATAGTATTCATCGAGACGAATCAAACAAGATTCATATGACTATATTTTAACTTATATATTAAGATAAATTTAAAAGATTCTCTRATATTATTATCTAAAAAGATAAAACACATAATGTATAAAATATATACAGACAGAGGAAAAGTACTTTTTTTGTGTAAATAAAGTACAAAGGTAGAGTATATTTATAAAAAAAAAGTGGTGTGAGGATTGAAACCTTTGATCATAGGGGTCAAAAGTCAAAACTACTGCTCCAAACCCATTTCTCGAGGGAAAATACTGTATAAGTAACAAGTTATTGTACACCAAACCATATAAGATTAAGGAGGTCCTAGATTCATGAACCATCCTAAATCTTTCACTTTCCACAAATTGTAGCTTCAAGTTAGCAAACTACACCCCGAAAAAAGGCCAAAAGTAGCGCACACAAATARGCAACCTAACCTTTGCTTAATGAGAGGTGAGTYACATAATTAAGGAAGATTATAAATCACAAGTAATAGATAATATCTGCTCACTTGAAGTTAACTGTGTATTATTTGAGYAGAAGCAAGTGACATAACGTCATAAATATTTGTCATAATTAAGAAAATGTCACGTCGTATTATCATAATAATAATATTTTCATTCAAGCCTCACTAAATAATTGTCGCTTTAAAAACCGTTGATTTGAAAAGAAAAATAGGTGGGACGTACGCTCGCAAGTTAATGAACATAAATCTTTTATCCATCAAATAAATAGGTGATAGATAAGTTTATGTCTACAATTCTTCATGAGGACTCTATTTTGAGGTAGCGTCATCAAAACGTCCTCAATGCGTCACGTATGCAAATTGGTTTATCTTGGACGGTCTCAATGCCACATAAAATTATGAAACTCCAAAATAACGTCAAAATGTAAAATTTCAATGACATTGGACCGTGCTTAGTCAATGGTTTAACATGCATGAACCATGTCGCACCTACCTAGTTTAATTTTTTACGTCGTCCTTTTATATGAGAGTGAGACCTTGTTAAATTTATCTAACTACATAAATTTTAAATACTGTATTTTTTTTTAATTATTTATAATTGTAGCAAAAGATATTAAGACTAAATAAGCATATTAAAATCTGCAAAAAATAAACTTAATAAACTTTTTGAAATACACAAAGTATTTAATTTAATCTTATTGTTCGACTTCAGCTAAAAAAATCACAGTAGAAAAATGGTAGAATTATCCAAAAAGTGTTTTTAATCACCCACCAATAAACTAGTGTGTGTGAGTGTGTTACTATGAGTTTTTTTTTTTTTTTTGGTAAAATAAGACACAAGAACGGGATACTTTTACAAAGGGTGATACAGTATACAAACTATATTATATTTTTGGGCCTCAAAAACATGGGTATAAAGATTCAAACCTCTAATTACAAGGATCAATCCCTTGATGGTCTGAGTTTGTGACCGTAAAAAAGTATAAATTGCAAGACATGTTTTTTGGGTGTATAAAGTATAAAYTATAAATCACCCAATAATTCATCCCGTCATCCGTGCTTTGCAATTTACACCAACACACTATGTACACGTGCTATTGTATTGTAAGATCATCACTGTAGACGTGCTCGTGATCAACTCGCTCGATAAGCACCTATAATACTGCTCGACTCGAGCTCGTTCGAATCAGRTCGAAATCTAACGAGCACGAGTTGAGCACCCCCAACTCGTGAGATCGACTCAACCCTAGTACTGCTCACGGTGTTATATTTATTAAAGTAAACTTTCAAAGCTTGACGATTTGGGTTGTCAACTTGCAATTTTGGGAATGCTTAGGAGTAACGAGTAAACTATGTGCCTTCAAATAGATTCTTTCTTAGTTTGGTTCACTACCTAACATAAATTCTTTATCATCAACTTATATTTTCGTCAATTATTTGATTATTAATTGAAAAAAAGTAAAGTAAAACACTACCATAAAAGACTCTATTCCTCCGTCTTCCTTGCTTTTACATGTTTCTCGCTCCACCATGTTGTCGTTGTAGTAGTTAACATTTATACGAGTAATTAAATTATATCATACAACAATGAAATTAACCAAGGTAGTAGGCACCAAACTGTTAGAGTACTTAACAAGTTACCATACATTAATTTATCTGAAAATTATGAGTTAATTGTCAATCTCAAACCACTAAAATCTAGGGATAACCCATCTTCAAACAATCACTAACCTATAATGGAAAATCATACTCATATAAGCATATAACAACCATTAATTTAGTGATTTCAGTCCTAACAAAGTGTTAAGCCAACCACTTCAATTATTTCAACCATAAACCACTAAACAATTCAAAAATAATTAGAATAAGCATTCCGTGTCTCCGTATCATCGTTACGATTGTTTAGAGACCCACCATTGTAATAAATACTTAAATTATGGGAAAGACGCGAGTTGGGAAATTGGAACAGTCAAAATCGAATAAGGAGAAAGAAACATGGAAGTCGAATAATCAAATTAATCAAACAATAAATGCTAAAAAAATTAGAAGAGGAATGAGAATGAGGAGAGAGAAGAAAAACAGACAAGTAGTAGTAAATTAGTAATGCGTACCACGTAATAAGGAGGGGAAAAGAAGCCACGAAGAACAAGCCATTGAAAGCCATAACCAATAAAACCCAGAAAAGCTGCAATGAACAACACAACCCACAACGGCAAATACAGCAATGCTAACCCAGATGACCACCCCAGCGCTTTTCCCATATCCGACGCAACAGCCAAGTAATTCAGCTGCACTTGTGATATCTCAAGTGTCGATTTCATCTTCGACGAATACGCCGAGAAATCGAAGTTAGTCCCCGTGAAAGCTTGTATCCATATCGTCGCTACTAGGATCATCCACTTCCTGGATTGCCCTGCCATTGAGATTCTTACTATTAGACTTAGAAGAGGGAATAAGCTTGAATTCCGACGCTTTCTGGGTGACGAACTGGGGATGTCGTTATTTTGCGTTGGTAAGTAATTGTATGAGGAAGGGGGGGAATATGGGTTTCGAGGCCTCATTTTTATTTGTGGGTTTTTGGAAATTTTTGGATTTTTTTTTTTTGGAAATTTTTTTTATCGTGGGGTCCTCTCTGATTTAATGTTGTGACTTTCTAGATTCTACATCCTTCAACAAGGTGATGGAAAATAATTGATGTGGCAAATAGAGAAAAGGAAGAAGATGAGCTTGGGAAATGGAAAAAACAAAACAAAATAAAAGATGGGGCTTTGGAAGTTGTAAAGTGAGCCTATTTTGGGCTATTATATGGACCGTGGTAGCAAATGTCTAACAACAAAACATAACGTAGGAAAACAAGGGTTGTTGAGTTGGTTTCAAGTGAAAACAACCAATGTCATTTGATTCAATTGTAATTGAGGTTGAATTTGGTAGAGTAGGTTGCGCAATGGATTTTCTACGTCGATCATTGAGCGAAGGCTGAAATCTAATCATCTAGAACTCGCCTTTAAAATTGAATTAGATCTTCGGTAGATCGGGTGTAGTAATTTTTTTTTAAAGGAGAAATTAGCTAAGAAACATTGACAAAGGAGGGTTCTAGCCAAGAAAGAAAAAAAAATGAAGGGTATGCCCTATGCACACATTTAATTGCACCATTCTATATTTCTATGTATTTCGCAATATCCTTATCCTATTTATATTGTATTTTCTTGAAACATCGACAAAATGTTAATCCCTTGGYTTTTTAAATTTTATATTCCCTTCACAATTCTCGCAACATTTTTTATAAATGGTTTTAACACAATTCTTGTAACAATTATTGTACTTATTTCTATTTTAGATAAGTTTATAATGTTGAATTTACTAGAATACCCTTATTATATTTACTAATCAATAAAATAAACAACTCATTTGGGACCACAGTATCTCCTTTTGTCATTTTTATACAACAACTTCCCTCTAATTTAATTGTACTAATCACTCTRTCTCTCCCTCATACTTTACGTCTATTCACAATTAATCTTATTTTAAAAGTTAACACCCCTAATATGAATGTTGCAAGAATTACGATACAGATGGAGTATTATAAACTTTYTATATTCATTTAGAATTAATCGAATGAGGAAATGAAAGATTTAGTATAAAACATATTACTAGACCTCAAAAAGTAGRTTAGATTTTTAGTTGAGATGACCCATTAACATTTAACATAGTATTACGGGTTCAAATCTCTACTCCTATCTTCGAAGTGAAATTAATTTGCGCACTGGTATGAGGGGCATTTGTTGTGTCCATTTCGAATCCAAAAGATCTTCATTTGAGAGTGAGTGATAGAGTATATAGCATATTCTTGYGGCCTCAACCATTAGCACAAACAAATTAAAAAGTACAACAAATTGTGATAAATTTTATTTTTGTTCGAATGAGCCACAAGGACGGGGTACATTTACAATAAAAGAGGGGATATAAGGATTGAAACATGTGACTACATTGATCAAAGATAGGATTAAAACCAATGCTCTAAACCCCTTCCTCACTTATTGTGACAATTGATTAAGGAAGTGTACATGTGAGACAAATTGTTACCACATACGGTTATGGGTTATGATCGATTACCATAAGGAACAATGAAGGAGATAAAAGTCATATTGAAAACATTGCTTGTTATCATTAGCAACTTATATCTATCAATTAAGTATGCTAACGTATAATTTTTTATCACGTAAAGGCCTAAAAAAACGTTCAAAATGCCAATAATGCATAATGAGACCTTCTGGTGATGGAGAATTGGAGATATTACATACTATGTAGGTTGTCTATTTGAAGGCAGTGATGAACCTTTGCGTATATTTTACACATAATTGTATGTTGATCGGTGTGACCACATAACATGTTATGAAATACTTAAACACAATCGGTTGTACTATACAATTTTCCGACACAAAAATGTAAAACAATGGCGCCTGTTAAGATGGGTAAATGAGTTAAAGAAATTCAAATCATTTGTGGCAGCGATACTTGTCTAAACATGGGTTGACCACGATCATCGATCCAAAATTTGGCATCATTGAAAAAGGACGTAGTACTGTYGGTCTGTACRCCTGCAAGCAGCAAGCAGCAAGCAGCAAGCAGCAAACAGCAAACGGCAGCCCCTTGAGAAATGAGAAGTTTGTCCTTATAAATAATCCTACTGGATTGAGTTGAAGCCCAAACAAATAGCAACATACACAGCCCGATGTTGCATGTACAACCGCCATATCCAATAATGATGAACATGGGAAACCTTTCTTAATGGAGTTGCTCTTAGATAACAACTAATTCAATGTCACCGCTGTACATCATGACCTTTCGATATAGGAATTCTAGAGTTGCCAAGTCTTGTTTTAAGCTTCACTTGGATTGGACCACAATTAAGCCCCTTTTCGCTTACACAAAATTATAGAATCCTTTTACTGTTGCTTTTAACAAAATAGAATCCATAGAAGCTTAGCATACTAGAAATATGTATTTGAGATTCTCATCGTATTTTATTGAATTTAGGACATGTTTACATTAGCTGAAGTCATTTTAATAGAACTTAACTCAACTGAACTAAATTTGAGCTAAACGGAACTAAAATGAAATGAAATATTTTACTTTTGATTAATATTAATCTTCAGATTAATATAGAACTATTTAACTAATTAATATTTAACTATTATTAATAATATATCTTTGGATTAATATTTTACTATTTAACATAGGATTAATATTTAAATTTGGATTAAAATTAATCTTGGGAGTAATATTTCACTATTATTAATGATATATCTTTGGATTAATATTTCACCATTTAACTATTTAATCTTGGATTAATATTTGACTTAGGATTAATAATTTAAATAATATTGATTAATGATATAACTTGGGAGTTGGGAATTGGGATTAACGATATAAAACTGAAACATTTAACTTGAAATTAATCAGCTACTTTTCTGTGCATCCAGCCACACCAAAAGTTATGGTGTGGCTGCCAGCCACACCATAAAATTTGGTGTGGCTGAAAATCCATACATTTTAAAAAAACTAAATAGTTAAACGTATCAAAAGTGCCACAAAAAAAGAGCGCACACGGATAGGGTCTACCAAACCTAATAATTTCCCTAAAAATATATCTGTCGCAATCTGCCTCCTTCCCCAATCTTCGACTTCTCTCTCCTTCTCCAATCTTTGGAGCAATCTGCACAGAAAAAATTTCAAAAAAAAAATGAAAAACAAGAAAAACAATCAAACGAAAAAGAAGAACTACTTTTGCGGCGTATAAGAACTACTTTTACGAAATATAAGAACTAATTTTACGAAATATCACAATTACTTTTCTGATTATAAGACTACTCTTCTGAATTATATGAACTACTTTTATGAATATATGAACTATTTGAATGACATATCACAATTACTTTACTGAATTACTAAGAACTACTTTTATGAATTTAAGAATTACTTTTATGAATTATATGAACTACTTTTATAAAATAACATAATCACATTTTTGAATTATAAGAATTACTTAAACGAATTATAAAAATACTTTTCTGAAATATATGAACTACTTTTATGAGATATCAAAATTACTTTTCTGAATTATAAAAACTACTTTTACGAATTACTTTTTCTGAATTATAAGAATTACTTTTACGAATTATATGAATTACTTTTATAAAATATCACAATCACTTCTCTGAATTATAGAAGTACTTTACGAATTACTATAAAAACTACTTTTCTAAAGTATATGAACTACTTTTATGAAATATCAAAATTACTTTTCTGAATTATAAGAACTACTTTTACAAATTACTTTTCTAAATTATAGAACTACTTTTACGAATTATATGAACTACTTTTATGAAAAATATGAACTACTTTTATGAAATATCACAATTACTTTTCTAAAATATAAGAACTACTTTTACGAACTATACTAACTACTTTTATGAAATATATGAACTCAGATCTACTAAAATCAGTAAGTAATTGTTTTTAACGAAAAAGTAGTGTGTATCAATTAAAAAGTAATAACATCCTTTTAAAAAAGGTTAAAAGCAAAAAGAAAACAATAATAAAGAAGTAAACACATCAAACTCACAATATTCGCATCATTCATCACCAGTCAAGTCACTTCACGCTCGACGCCGTCAATCATTCATCACCAGTCAATTCACTGAACGTCGCTGGAGAACGTCATCCAAAGCCTATCGTCGGAGAACGTCGTCGCTGTTGATGCTGTGACTACCACCACTGCTGATGCTGGTGATTGCGGATCTTACGTCACTAGCTCTGACGTCATCATCGTCGGCGCTGGCGTTGCTGGTGCTGCTCTTGCTCATACTCTCAGAAACTGCTGCAACTCTAATGCTGCTCCCAAAAAGTGAATTCGAATTTGGTGGAGAATGATGAGAGATGACAAAGGAAGGTGCAACAATGGCAGAAATTAATTTTATTTTGGAATTTTTTTAAATAATAATAATTACGGGAGGTTGGAGAGGGGGATAGAGGAGAGAGAAAGTGGAGAAGGTGAGAGAGAGTGAGAGAAGCGGTTGGCATGAGGGAAGGTGGTAGGGTTTGATCCTTTTTATATAATTTTGAAAGAGTATTTTTACAATTTTATCCTTGGCCACACCATAAATTTGGTGTGCAGGTTGCATATAAAGTTTGCCGGAATTAATAATTTTAAGTATTATTATTATCATTATCGATTATTATTATTATTATTAATTTATTATCGTCATTGTTATTGTTATTATTATTGTTGTTATTGTTTATTGTTATTTTTATTATTATTATTATTATTATTATTATTATTATTATTATTATTATTATTATTATTATTATTATTATTATTATTATTATTATTATTATTATTATTAGAACTACTATTATTATCATCTTTATTCTAATAAGGATTATTAACAATATTAAATTATCTATTATCATCATTATTATTAATAACAAATTAGTTCGTAAAGTAATTAAGTTGAACTGAACTGAATTGAACTAGATGAAGCTGAATTGAATTGAAAATAATCAGAAGTAAATAAACCCTTAAGGGCTACAACCGCTCACTCAAACTACTTAAAGAAGAGAAACATTGAGAGCATATAAAAATCGACAATTTTCATTGATAATTTCAATTTTAGTCCTCATTATTCTTATGGTATGCACTCAATCTTACAASTTCATGCCGCCCCTATACCTAAGCTAGTAATGTTTGTGTTGTTATTTGCACCTTGGCCCAAATTTGTGTTATTGTAGCCAATTTTTATTTTTGAAAAAATGAAGTTTTGGAGGGGAACGAATGGATTCGGTAGAAAATTATCAGGGAAAGAGAAATGAAGTTTAGCTATGGGTTTTTCTTTCTTTTTGTTAAAACTACAAATAAATAAAATGTAAACCTACATTGAAATCGAGCTTAGTTGTAACACTCACCCATGAAAAGAAGCCTATGTCCTTGAAGTCACACTAGAATACTGAAATGGGCACTGGCTTTGATACCACCTATATTACTCCACTTGAGAATAGGAACCCACTAATAGATATTGTCCTCTTTGGGCCCTAACCCCCAAGGATTTTCTTTAGTGTGAGTTCGACTTACCCAAAAGGTCTCTACTCAGTTGAGGTAGTAAACCTGTCTATATAGAAGACTTTGTTCTCTTCAACTTCTGATTTGGGATGAAACACCTTCGTTCCTTGTTAACCTTTGAAGGGAGCATACATTCTRGAAGGCACGATAAGACTTTTGTTGAGGAGATTTTGCACTTCACCAACAAGCCAAACATTCAATATTGTTTTGGTTTGTTAAAGGGCTTCCCTTCTTGTTACTGATTATAATGGATAACCTCACTAACGTAAAATGCTTTTAGGAAAGTAGACAGAGGCTAGAAGAACATAATTAACTTTAGAGACTATGTAAAGTGTGGAATAAGACTTAAGTTTAGCACAAACATGTTTGATAAAATGTGCAAAATCCTTCCATTATAAAGTAACCGATAGAGTCAGGCTAGAACTCCATTACAAGGGAGAGTGATAACCTCCGTGATTACACAATTGGAAATGAAAGTACAAACTAATGATACATACCATGATAGGCTAGACTAAACTTGACTGATAAGCCAAGTCAAACTAAGGAAAGTAGTAAAGTGCTAAGGAAAGAGATATGTGTTATGTAGTGTTATTGTTATTGTTGTCCAATCGACCTTCAATCCTCTATCTATAGCGCTTGAAGACTGAGAACATGGATGACATTTTCCTTCATAACTTGACGATTATTTGGCACTTCTTTCCCTTTGAATTCTTCATCTTTCRATCCAAATCACTCTTGAATTTGAATACGTAATGGGCCTTTTCATTGGGCTAACCGTAGTGGTCCACTTCCATSTCATCTCCTAGCGCTTATGTTTGGTTGTTAGACTAGAGTTTGATAGGAAATGGTACTTCTTCTCCTTTAAAGTAAACGCTAGTCAACGAAAGTCAACTAAGCTAGGAATTAATACACTTATGAATATGAAATTAACAAGGCTAGGAATTTGAATAAACAATGTATATCCTTTTTGCAAGTACTCTCGCTCTTCGAGGGGATACGTTTCTTCTAATGATATGGTTTTATAACATAGCATTTATAATTGGTAACCATGTCATGTAGAATGTAATACTGATGTGATAAGAGCGTTATGTAACATTACTTSCACAGGAACCCAAAAGCCCTATTTTGCTTTAATTTGATTGAGAAAATTAATTCTCGGGTTTATTTCTTTAGCAATAAATTAGCACAACCTCTTATGTTAGTGGTGTAGAATTTATTACATTGCCGTCGTTTTAGTATTATGATACCAACATTTTGTAGGTAATTATATGTGTTGTCCCATCATTATTATGATAGTGTCATTAAGTAGATATGTTTGATCAAAACACACTTTGAGTTAAATGATAGAAAACACATTTATTTAATTATTTTAGAATCAAATTCCAATATTGCACAGCAATACTTTTTGCAAAAATAATTTGAAATCTAAAAACTAAAATCTAAAAACTAGAAATTAGATCACATTTTTTTTATTATTTTGAGAACTTAYAGGACTAAGAACTGCTATTAGAATTATGTTTTAATACTAATTTTAATATTTACAATTTTGTGGAAGATAAATTTTGGGAAGCCTAATCTCCTTTGTCTAACTTATAATTGTCAGAATCAATCTCGTCTTCCTCGTCGCCTTGTTGTCAGCCGATTTGTCTTCCAAGCTTTGCGGGATGAAGCCTTTTGCATGATGATGATGATGATGGCGCTTATGCCTCAGCCTTCTCAAAATTTCCCTTCTTCTTTCCCCTTCTTCTTCTTCTAGCAGAGACAGAAGCAAGAGAGAAAAGAAAGGAGAGAAGAAAACGAAATGAAGAAGAAGAAAGAGAGTAACAGAAGCAAGAAGAAATCAAAGGAAAAAGAAGAAAGAAGAAAATAAGAAAAAGAAGAAAGAGCAAGAAACCAAGAAGGAAAAGAAGAAGAAAGAAAGAGCAGAGCAGAAAAGAAGAAAGAAATAGCAAAGAAGAAGAGAAGATAGAGAAAGGAGAAAAAGAGAGAGAGAAGAAGAAACCAAGGAAAGAGAAAAAAGAGAGAGAAGACGAAACGAAGATCGAAGAAAGAAGAGAAGAAAAGAAGAAGACAGAAGAAAAGAGAAGAAGTAAAGAAGAGAGGAGAGAAAGAGAAGAAGCAAGAAAAGAGAAGAAAAGAACAGGAAAAGGAGAAAAGACAAAGAGAGAAAAGAAAAGAAGATAGAGAGAAAGAAGAAAAAAAGACAAAAAAAAGAACACAGAACGAAAGAAGAAGAAGAAGAAGAAAAGAAGAAGAAAAGAAGAAGAAGAAGAAGAAGAAGAAGAAGAAGAAGAAGAAGAAGAAGAAGTAAAGAGAAGAAGAAAAGAAGAGAAGAAGAAGAAGAAGATAGAAGAAGAAGAAGAAGAAGAAGAAGAAGAAGAAGAGAAGAAGAAGAAGAAGAAGAAGAAGAAGAAGAGAAGAAGAAGAAAGAAGAAGAAGAGAAGAAGAAGAAGAAGAAGAAGAAGAAGAAGAAGAAGAGAAAGAAGAAGAAGAAGAAGAAGAAGATAGAAGAGAAGTAGAAGAAGAAGAAGAAGGAAGAAGAAGAAGGAAGAAGAAGAAGAAAGAAGAAGAAGAAGAAGAAGAAGGAGAAGAAAGAAGAAGAAGAAGCAAGAAGAAGAAGAAGGAAGAAGAATGGCAGAGTAGAAGAAGGAGGAGGAGGAGGAGGAGGAGAGAGGTGGGCGACGTGGTTAATGTGCTGAGATGGGGGGTTGAATTTGGTGTGCATTGTGAGCTTGAAGTGATAAATGTGCCCTCGAATATTTCGGGGAAGATGACGAGACAGTGTTTCGGAGATCTAAATGAGATGGAAGAAGTCAAACTCAAAGCAACTGACACCCTTATTGAAGCTTTTAGTTTCAAAAAGAAAAAATTGAAAGAATGGTGAAAGGGAATAAAGAGATGAGGAGGAGGAGGAG
>SNQN01000595.1:124156-134971 GCA_008642245.1 Bassia scoparia
CAGTGGAGCCATTAGTTTGGCACCAATGTTTCGGGCGTCCGTGATTAACCTATATAGGCACAGAGGCGAACTCCTCTGTCGACAACACACCCCAACACACTCACGTGCGGGATCTGTGGCTCAAACACACAATTCAAAATCGACGTAGGACGTAGGCCGGATGAGGGTACATGCCTACAGAATGYCGACTTCACTGGGGATAATCACCATTAGGTGAGTGGATAGACTTGAAAGTCTCGTAGTTCCGTTTTCATAATTAATTGGAATGTGCATGTGACCCTCCAAATAGGTTCACGCCCTAGGCTCCTTGGTCGCATATGGGCATGTTTGATGCTCGAGATCTCCATAAGAGGGGATACTACCTTGGTGCATGTGGTTAATGGATCACATGGRTAAGGCAAGTCCTATCWCGCCCATGCCGCATGTGCAGGTGTTATTGGATGCGTGTACATAAGGGGTATCTTGGCCATACATCGCTAATGTAAGTGGTGAAATTTTGACCAAGCTCTACTTTTAGGCATGSTACCTTCTTTGACTTAACCAAGKCGACCTATAGTTCACTTAGATACTGACCTTAATTAAATAAATTTGACTTGTGTTTCTACCAATGTGCTTGTGCTTGTGACCATTTGCTCATAACTCTATTCAAGGCTACTAGTCCAAAATCTAGTCCAAGACTATTCAATGTCCCTAGTCCTATTCACAGTCTGGTTCAATTTGTAGTCCCCATTCGAGTCTAATCTAGGCGCTTCAAAACRGACTRAGGACTAATCTAGGCCCATTCCAAGTCAAGCCCAAATTTAAGGACCTTAAAATTGAACTAGGCCCTTTTTATTTCAATTCAAGCATAGGCCTAGAACCTTAAGACTGACCTAGGTTCGACCTTACACATTTCAAATCCATACCTGAGTGTCCCAAAACTGATGTAGGCCCAATTAGGTATTCTCAAGTTCAAAATTCAAAMTCKAAATTCAATTTCAAGATCAAGTCAAGTCCAAGAACCTTTGAACWGACCTAGGTTCGACTTTAGGGTCAATCCCTCTCAAATTCAAATTCAAAATCCAAATTCAGTTTCAAGATCAAGTTAAGTCCAAGAACCTTAAAACTGACCTAGGCTCGAATTGAATTCTAGCACCTTAAAACAAAATTAGGTCTAGGAATGGACACATTCAAATTCAATTTCAATCTCAATCCTTAGGTCTAGAACCTTAACCCCGAATTAGGTTCAACCTTAGGAGCTTTCAATTGCTAGTCCAGTTCAAATCCAATTCAAACAAGATTACAAAGGCTTGAGAGGCCTAAAGAGGCGACAAGTCAAACAAATCCTACCTCCACATACAAAGACATCCACATCCACAAAAGGCCCATGTCTTGTGACCCTTGACCATCCTCAAAAAGCCTAAARTTCACCTTCTTGGCCCAACGGGAAAAGCAATTAGCTCCACCACCACCAAAGCCTCATGAGTCACCCCAAGGCTCGGTTCATTGATCCGCGCAGTCTTTTATAGATTGAGTCACAGAGTCCTAGTCCTAGCTAATCTTTTCCTTTTCTTTTTTATTTTGAATCTATGTCATTTAGGATGTAATGTCTTCAATTTCAATAAAATAAGCCTTTCATTTTCAATTTCATTTTTTCTTCTTTTTTCAATTCAATAATGAGACTCTTACCACTCAATGACCTAAAAAAAAAAAAAAATTAAAAAATTCAAAATTCAAAAATAAAATGGACATGTTCGAGAGGCCCTCTTCCATAGCTCCACAAAATAAAACCTTTCCTCCATTCACGTTAAATTAAACATCCAATGCAACCCCTTTGAGCTTATTGACCATTTTCTTTCTTAACCACATCAAAACACCATTCAAAAGACAATGACAAGCTCATTTCAAATATGACAAAATCAACTTCAAAATCAAATGAAATCAAAAATCAAAATTCCTAGTTCTAAAGTGAAAAGGCTTGTCAAAATCCAATACAAAGCAAAAAATCAAATTCAATCCTTACATCCTCAAACCTTGGCCRGGCCCACATTACAACCTCAAAAGTCRTCTCTAAATGAACAWTGTCTATCACTTTCACACACYACRTCACGAGCTACGATCAGTCTGATTCCACAAGGATACGTAGGTAGCCTCACCTCGAGCTTCGACCAAATTAATTAATAAAAATTAAACGAGGTTCACCTCAATGAGTGGTTTGATTCCCTAGTCTAGACCCTGACATAGACTCATGTTTGAACTCGCATCATTAGCCAAACTCACATCTAGACACATCTTTAACCCTTAGTCACAAATTCGACCCTTTCTATTTCTCAAACCATGGCGTATCCTTTGGCCACCTTCAAGGACTCGTTGACTCAATGTTCAAGTAGTAAAGCCACTTTATCTTTAAGGTTAGTACATCTCTTTTGGGAACTCAAAAATGACCCATCTACTGTCAAACTTATCTTTTCTACATTACCTCCAAGTCTTGCTAGGGGGCTAGCCATCATCATYATTCACTCAAAACATTCCTTATCTTCRAATTGGGGGTATCTCGTCTCCTAAGGCTCTATTTTGTGTCCAAGTGGAAAATCTGGAACCCCGCTTTTACACCACGTCTCTTTCTAGTCAAAGRCATTGCCCCATCAACATCAATGTCAAATTCAAGTTCAAGCCTCCTATCTCTTGTCACTTTTCAATTATCACACTTCTATAGGCCCTCTTCAATCAGCATCCTTCAATTGACACTTGGTACWAGGATTAGACTCTAGTATCGTCCTTTCATGTCTCAAACTAGACCTAGACATGCTACAATTCTGACCATAGATTTTTGCGTCCTAAACCAGACTAGGACATGATATGGGGAGTCGATCCAGACCGTACCGACCCTTCGTGCACTAGGGACATAAAACTAGACTTATGTAGCCTTTAGAGCACCTTCTAAATTTCGTGGTCACAAGTTACAAGTTAAAGTCTCTCTAGGCATTAAAATAGACCTATGTCATTTTCAAGATAGTCCTTAGTTTTGAGTTAGGACTATCATTTTCAAGTCTCTAGGCATTAAAACAGACCTATGCCATTTTCAAGATAGTTCTTAATCCTGAGTTAAGACTATCATTTTCAAGTCTCTCTATGCATTAAAACAMACCTATGCTGTTTTCAAGATAGTCCTTAATCCTGAGTTTGGACTATCATTGTCAAGTCTCTCTAGGCATTAAAACAGACRTATGCCGTTGTCAAGGTAGTCCTTAATCCWAAGTTTGGGCTACCATTTTTAATACTCTCTGGGCATTTAAATAAACATATGCCGTTATCAAGATAACCCTTAATCCAGAGTTAGGACTATCATTTTCAAGTCTCTATAGGCATTAAAACAGACCTATGTCGTTATCAAGATGGTCCTTCATCCTGAGTTAGGACCATCATTCTCAAGTCTCTCCAGGCATTAAAACAGACCTATACCGTTATCAAGATAGTCCTTAATCTTTAGTTAAGACTATCATTTTCAAGTCACTGTTGTTTTCTTGAAAAGCCAAGGCCACCCGTAAGGAGAAGAATCACCTAAGGATCCAAGCGCTTCCATGGGAATACAACCACATGGGGCGCCGTAACAGGTAAAACTAACCATTATTTTGCAGGTACTAGCAAAAAGGGTAACTCAAGATCACAGAACATCTTGAGCTATCCTCTATCCCGAATCGAATACTTTGACTTTCCTCTTACGAAAAACAAGCTTCTCTCCAGACTTAGCCAAAGTGGGGGCTTCTCTAGACACCCAAAAGTGTCTCCCCAAATTGAATAGCCGATGAGGAAAAATACGACATTACAAAGTAGATTTGATTCCAACATAGTGGTGAAATCCATAAATCAAACACATTTGCATGAGTTGAATTAAAGTTGATTTTAAAATCCTACACCGAGGGCCCAATAATAGGTGGAAAATATTTATTTTAATTATTTTCTATCTTTAGGCCATTTTTCTAAGCAAAATGATTTTTTAGAATTATTTGTAAAGGTCATTTGAAAGGATTTTCATTCTCATCTTATTCTTGTCATTTTTATGAGTTCGTTAGTATTTTTAAATAATTTTTCTGATTTTTGTATCATTTTCTATGATATTTACAACTTTACGAAGTGATTTTCGAAAATAAATTAAATAAAAAATTCTAAGATAAATCTAGAAAATTCGAGAACAATCCAAAATGTTCTAGAAAATGAAGCTTGTTCTCCAAGGAAGCCAAAATTAGATAAAGGATAATTCTCGGATAACAGATTAGATCCACAAGATATAGATGCAAAAATTGCCAAAGATATGAGACAAAAGATAGATAGAA
Organism: Bassia scoparia; assembly: GCA_008642245.1. Taxonomy (NCBI): domain Eukaryota; kingdom Viridiplantae; phylum Streptophyta; class Magnoliopsida; order Caryophyllales; family Amaranthaceae; genus Bassia; species Bassia scoparia. The sequence continues at coordinate 128,470 of SNQN01000595.1, forward strand.
TTCATCTTTTCTATCTTATCCTTCCCCAAAACTCCTATAAATACATGCTCTTGGTGCTTATTCAAACATCAACAAAAAAACCAACTTCAATCAACAAAATTAAATTCGATCAACGAAAATCATAATACGGAGTGCAATTCAAAGCTCTCAAAAGTCTCTAAACCACTTTCTAAATCAAAAGTCTCTCGAATTCATCGCAGCTTGTAGAGTCGTATCTTTGCGGATTTAGGTAAAAATTCTGAGGCTATTAAATCATACTCTCTCTTTTCTCTTGTTAATAATTTTTCTTCATATAATATATTGAATTTCGTTTTGTTTTGGTTTTCAACAATGTGAATTCATTCGTTTTCGACTTATCACATTCGTTTCAATTATAATTGTCAATGCTAACAATTTCCTTTGTTGTGATATTCGATCCAATTGGAAGAAAAGCTTTTGATGCACTTACCTTTGTTTTCTTTTGTATTGATAGCTATACAAWGTATGCTGATTTGTATATATTTGAGTTTTCAGTTCTTCTATATGTATTATTCTTGATCTTTGAGCCTATGACTCTTTCGAATACTTAATCAAGACCGGAATTTGCATGAATCACATTAAATTCAGATTAATTATGGACGAATGGATTTCAGGCACCATAATAATTTGATTAATTCGAAGTGGTCACAATTATTAGGCTAGGTAGCATTGCATGCATGATAGAAATCAACTCTTGTAATATTATTAGTGCGCTTTTTAAGGTCAAATCGATAGGCTCTCTGAATTCAATTATTATGTTTTATGGAGCTATAATGAGACCTAGTAGAGACTGCTACATGCGGGCGGATTTGGACAAAGATCTTATCTGTACCATGTCCCCAAACCCACACTTTGGTTACCAGACCAAACAGTGGGGCCATTAGTTTGGCACCAATGTTTCGAGCGTCCGTGATTAACTTGTATTGGCTCAGTGGCGATCCCCTCTATCGACAACACACCCCTACGCACTCACATGCGGGATCTGTGGCTCAAGCCCACAATTCAAAATCGACGTCGGATGTAGGAACGATGAGGGCACAAGCCTACAGATATGCAAAATCAATTGAAAAAAAAGTCCTTTAGCAATTAAAACTAACAATCAAAACCTTGAAGATATCTAAAACAAGGATATGATAAATATATCAAAAAATGAGCTGGTGATTTGTTTTCTTAAAGCCTTGCTCTTCAGTATTGTGATTCTCTTGAATTGGTGGATCCTCTTCTAAAACAAATATATGAAAAAATGAAATCATATACGGYGTATTAAATAAAATAGTGAAGATATAACTTCATAAAGGAAAGGGAATTAATGTGCAATACAAGATGATAACATAACAAAAAAAGGAATTGTGACAATACCATGACTTGGAGTAGTTGGAGCAAATTCAATCATATGTCAATTGTCAACAGTTAAGAAAATCAAGAACACTATAGCAGCAATTCTGGCTGCGCTATTTGTTACGCATGTAGAACATGTACCAAACTGATCATGTCGCATGCATATATAGTGAAAAATGAGCAAGAAGAACCTAAACATAAGAAGCATCTACATGTGATTGATTGATGAATACTGTTAGAAATATTCTGTTGCAGTAAACTAAAATTGACCATGAATGAATAGAATGTGGGGTCGTGAGCTCGTCTAAACTTGATGGTCTTAATTTAAAGATGGAAAAAAACACAATCAWGTAAAATGACACTATTGCACATGAAATGAGACTTACTGAATGTAATTCTTCTCAATTGAGAAAGTCTTAAAAAAATCATCATTTTTCTCAACAAGAATTTAACAAACATATCATGTGAAAGAGAATCAACATAATTGACCAAGGAGCTACAGGAAATGCCAATTCTTAATGAAAACAGTCAAGGATACCCGATGTTTTAAGAAAGAGTTTCATAAAACTTCTTTAACTAAAAAGACTTGGCTTACATTAGAAGAACTCTCGTAAGTGTTATCGGCATATGCATGAAACGACATACTGATGATACAAATAATAATCTARTGAGAAAGTTGAACAAAATGAATCAGATGAATGCAAAATCCATTTTAAAGAATGACAAAGAACACAAACATTACAAGATATAATACAAGAACCTATATAAAAGAACCTATATATGATTCCCACAAGATATCATATAAGGTAATGAACCAAGCAACATATCAACACTGTGACAAACACATTATCTTGAAGAAATCAAAGAGCACATGTCACTCACATAGCAAATGATATCAGCATGATAGCAGAAGAACCACTATGAAAAACACCTTATTATGGTACTAACAAGACTTGAATGGGAAAAAGACCATCTCACTCTCCCCTGCCTAATTTATCTCACTAAAAKGGTCTTGTTAAGGTACTAACAATAATAATGAATGGGCAAAAATCTAAGACTTGAATGCTCAAATCAATCATATTCATAATAAAATTAATTTTAGTCAGGAAAAAGAAAATAAACCACAAGCAATGTAGTCGATATTTTATCTAGAAAATTAAGCAAACCAATCAATAGAACATAGACTTGGAAATTTCACCCTAACCCGACGGACATCCGATCCACTCGACCCGATTTAATGGACGAAAATCTGAAAAAATGTGGATGTTAAACGAGTGGGGGTGGGTCGGGTCGGATACGGGTTGAGCTTCATCCAACCCACCACCCGACACACACACACACACACACACAACCGCTAAAACACCCAGCTACACAACACGACACACACACACACACACACACACAACAACACCACACACACACACACACACCACACACACACACACACACACACACCACACACACACACATCAACAACACATTATTCTTATATTTCTAAAAAAAGTAATTGTAATTTCATTTTATTAAACCCTTAGTTAGTAAGTTGAGTAAACTACCCTAACCCAACTACTCATTCTCAATTCTCAAATTTGAATTTGCAAAGCCCTCAACCCCTCATTTCTTTTCTCTTTCTTTACTGCTGGAGTGCTGCTGCTGTGCGCATGTGCCTTGTGCTGCGCGACGACCTGCTGCATTGCTGCCACTGATAACTCCGGCCTGCTGCTACGACCAGCCTACTCCTCCAGCAACCAACGGCATCGATTTCTTCAAGTATTTTTTTTTTTGCTGTAATCAGATTTTTTTTTTTGCGATTTCCTTAGGATTGTTTGTTGACATAAATTACTTGTTTTCGTAATTAATTGTTCTTATGACTTGTAAATTTGTAATTTCATATTACTTAGGGTTTTAGGGGTTTTTTTATATGAACATATGAACAATTAATAGTTTGTTTCAAAGTGATTTATATCACTTATTTTAATGACTATGATTGTAATATGTATAATACTCTTGATTTACTATTTTTTGTCATTATAAATGAATTATTTGAATGTTTTTGAATGATAATTAATGTTTGTTGTTCTATTAAGGTTTTGATTCGTTCAGTAACATGTAAAACATAAGTTACTGGTTTATTTGTTACTTTACTTTTCAATTTAACCTAATTCATTAACAATATAGGTTTTTTATATGATTCATTGTGGAGCATGAAACTGTTACTTGTTACTTTTTATTTATTTTATCAAATTTATGTTAATTTGTTAATTACATTAAATTTGTTTTAGAAATGGATGGAGCTAGTAGTGCCGGATTCTAAGTCATGCTCTTTCTCACATCTCCCATTACTCCTGAAAATTCAACTCTTAATGATCAACTCTAATGCTAATGTCCATGAACAAGAGGGAGATATGCCTCCACCTCACCACATCCTCCATGATCTACTAGACGATTGAAGTCGGAAGTGTGGAATCACTTTGAAAAGTTGACTATTAATGGTGAGCAAAAGGCCTAGTGTCTACATTGTAGTCATCTTTTCTAGCAATAGCAAAATGGACCTCTCATTTGAAAAGACCAATTGGAACTTAGGTTCACTAAAGAAGAATGTCAAAATTGATGTTTCGTCAGCAATTGTTGTCTTTAATCGAAACAAGATTCAAGTACAAGGTTGGGAATTATAACTTTAGTCAAGAGGTGTTCGTTTATAGAGCTATCGAACATGGTTATTCTTCATGAGTATCCTTGTCCATAGTTGAACATATTGGATTTCAGACATTTGAATAGTTTTGAATCCAAACTTCAAGATTATAAGTGACAACACTTTGAAGAGTGACATATTGAAAAATGTTTGCGAGTGAAAAGGTAAATTTGAAGAATTGTTTGATGATCATGTTAGAAAGTAGAGAAATTATACGGACATGTGGACGACATCTCACCAAAAGAAAGGGTATATGTCTATCACATCACACTTCATTGATGAACATGTGGGTTTTACGAAACAAAACCTTAAGGTAATATTTTTCTTAAAACACTTATTGTTGTGTTAGTAGCTAACTTCAATTGCTTGAATGTTTGTTTAATTTATTACATTTGGCATTCTTAAATGTTTGTTTATGTTCCACATCCCCACACCGCAATAATGTTAAGCTCAAGTACTTGTGGATACCATGAACATGTATAATATGTTCCACATCCCCACACCGCAATAATGCTAAACTCAATTACTTGAGGATACCATGAACATGTATAATATTGCGGAGAAAATTCTTCAGTTGTTCTTGATAATTGTTTAGGCAATGATGCCATGGTTTGAATTTTTGCAAGATAAATTTGATTATGATGCCTTGTTGTGTTCTGGTGAATTTTTCAGTTGTTATGTAGTGATCACATATTGAATTTAATAGTACATGATGGTTCAGATGTGATTGGTCCCGGATTGAAGAATTCGGAATTGTAGGGTATTGCATTTGGTGTGGAAGTGCAAAAAGAATTGAAAAATTTGAGGATAAGGCTAGGGCATCTAAGGGTTGATTGTTCTAAAAGTTTGTCTCTTGATTGTAAGACGAGATGAAATTCCACTTTTTAATGTTACAAAGTGCTTACCTTATAAGAATGTGTTTGCTGGTTTTGAAAACTCATAATCCAAAGTTCAAGTTTGCGCTTCCAAATCAACGTATTGGGAAATTAGCTGAAATAATATGTGAAAAGTTAGTGAAATTTCATGAGGCAACTGAATTATTTTCTGGTAGAAAGTACCCTACTGCTAACTTATTCTTTCGTCAAGTTTGTGAGATAAAATTGGCTTTGTTTGAGTGGGAGAAAGATGTGGAACAAGTTATTAGGGATATAGCAACAACAATGATGGAAAAGTTTGACAAATATTGGTCAAATGTTAATGGAATTCTAGCCGTTGCTACAATATTGGATCCTAGGGATAAGTTGGAATGTGTGGAATTTTATTTTAGTGAAATATATGGTGAAAAATGACATGTTAAGGTGGATAGGATAAAGGGATTGTTGTATGATTTGTTGAACGAATACCATGATAAATCTAGAAAAGATGGCTCTAGCTTTGCTTCTACTTCTACTACTTCTACTACTTCTACTTGTATTGGTACTACTCTTGGGAAACGAGCTTCCCTTCCGGTACTGATAAAGGGAGTATGATGAAAAGGACTAAGAAAAGAAAAGCAAATGTAAGGTGTGAGTTTGATCACTACCTTGAGGATGAGACACTTCCCGAGAGTAGTGAGTTTGATGTCGTCAAATTTTTMAAAACTGATTTAAAATATCCAAKATTGAGAAAAATTGCTAAGCATATTTTAGCTATCCCTTCTTCAARAGTAGCTTCCYAGAGTGCTTTTAGRATAGGTGGTAGGGTTGTGAGTCCACAACGATCAAGCCTTCATACCAACACAATTGAAGCACTTATGTGTATGCAAAATTGGATTCTTGGAGAATATTTAGGTAATAGTGTAATATATACTCCCATGAAATTTTTATATGTAGTTGAATATTTATTTAAATATATGTTAATTAATGATTATATTGTTTTCTATTTTATAATGAAAATTCTTTGAAAAACTGTCAAACTTGTGTAAGTATCCTAGGAGATGTTGATGTGGGAGATGAAGGGAATGGGACTACTTCTACAAGTAACTGATGTTAATTCGGTAATCCKATACTAATATTTCTTTGTTTCATGTTATGTACTTTCATAAAATAATATATTAACTCTTACATTTTTATACATTGTAGGATGGAGAAGACATGAAAATATGATGTTCTCTACTTAATGGAGATGACTTGATGGATTTTGTATTGTTGTGTACTTTGTTATGTTTCATACTTGTATTTCATATTTGTACTTTTTTTGGAGTTTGAAGTTTGAACTATTGATTTTTTTATGCATGAACTTTGAGTTTTTTACGTTTTAACTTTAATTTTGAGACAAGCTTTGAACTTGCTCAACATCATTATATAATCTTGTAAACTTTTAGGCTTTCAAGTTGCTCTTTTTGGCCATTGGCCATTGCTTTCATTTAGTTTAGGCCTTATTGGGCGATGGCTTGTACGAGTATTTAATGGCTTATAATAGTCACAAACAATAACTTTTTATCGTATGAATATTTAAGTTGTATAAAGTTGCTTT
>SNQN01000596.1:9668-30366 GCA_008642245.1 Bassia scoparia
TGTAACTTTGTGACCTTGAGATTAGGAGAATCAACAAGCAAACATATCCAAAGAGTTCATTGGTTTTGAAAGTAAGTCTTTTGAATTGAAGGGCCCAGGTTCATTGCGATAGGCTTCTGATCTAGACATGGTAGGAGAGAGTCATTGAAGGTAAGTTCTCTTCTAGTTGCGTTCAAGACGATGGTTGAGAAGTCACCACCAACACACGTCCTCTAATTCTCAGTTCTAATGTCACTTTGAAACAAGCGCTATTGTCTTACATCGCTACGTCAAAAGTAGATCTCGTTCGAAACATGTATTTGAGAGTCATGTCAGGAAGATCTTTTCTAGGCTGGTTTAGGACATTGGTTTCGAGAGAGTCTTTTGAGTGTTGAAAGAGGTCGCAGCTAGGTCCTGGTTCAGACTATGATTTGAAAAGGTGACTGTTTAGTTGATTCTAGACACTGATTTGGTGAAAGTGGACCTTGTCTAGGGTCTGGTCTAGACATGATTTGAAATTGACTTGAAATTTGAAAGGAGGTCCATCTTAGGTCTGTCTAACATGATTCGAGAAAGTGATTTGCTAGCAAGTCGAGTCTAGACATGATTTGAAATGAGCCATTTGAATTGGGAAAAGATGTCCATCTAGCGGATCTGGTTCTAACATATTTGAAAGTGAGCTTTCTAGGTCTGATTCTAGACATGATTTGAAAGATTTGTCATAGTCTGATGTTCTAGACATGAAAAAGCACGATACTAGAGTCTAATCCTAAGGAAAGTACCAAGACTGCCAATTGAAGAGTGTCATGAAAAGATGTGACTTAGAGAAAAGGTGACATTTGACGACTTACTTAACATTGGCTGAGACAGTTGCTTTGATTGGAAGAGACAGGGTCCAAAAGTGATTTTTCAGGATTCCACTTCTTATAGCAAGTAGACTTGAACACGTAAAATAGGCGCCTGAGGAGACAAAAGCCCCCAAACTGGAAATTAAGAAGGAAGAACCATGCATGACAACGAGCCCGCCCAGCGAGACTTTGAGACAACGTATGGTTACGGGCTTAGGAGTCAAACATAGGAAGTAGAGAGATTGTGTGGATGAGTTCCTCGCCCCAAACAAGATTGGTGTACTGGACCCAAAACCGTCGAGGTCGGCTTTGACTTCTTTGGGATTAGTTCAAATGAGTCCATTGAAGTAGGTGACCAAAGAATAGGCTTATGGTTCGAGAAATAAAAAAGGGGGTAATGTCAATTGGCGGGTCAAATTTGTGGCAAGGGAGTTTAAAGAATGTGGCTAGATGCGAGGTTGGCTAAGATGTATTCAAGGTGAGTGAGTTCTATGTTCAGGTTCTAGACTGGCAAAACCATTATCAAAATTCTTACAAGTCAAGAGGCACTCAAAAGGCTCAAACGATTAATGTTAATGTCTGATGCGGTTCGAACCATCTTAGAGAGGAGGCTCCTACGATCCTTACGGAAATCAGACCACCGTATTTCTTAATGATGATTTGGACAATGCCTTATGTGCGAAGGGCTTTTGTGTGTAATGTTCGAGGCTGATTCGGTTTTGAGGGCTTGGGAAAAGGCTTTGATGTTTATCGAAGTGACCCACAGTGCGCAGTTAGGCTTGGCTTTTTGAGACTTTCGCTTTTTGTTTGAATTGGGCTTTGAACTTTGGATTGCGATTTTGAAATTGATTTGCATTTGTAAACTCTGTGTTGAACTTTGATTTTGTTGCTTTTGTCTTTTTGCCCATTTTATTTCTTTTTTCTTTTCTTCTTTTGCACGTTGTCTTCCTACGGCACCCGTTTGCTTCCAAAGTTGTTTAGTAGATGTGGTGTGATGAAAGAAAATAGCAATGATAGTGTGTGGCTCCAAAAAGGTTGCAAGGGTTTATAATAGATTTGATTCTTGAACAAAGATGGAAGGGAGGGTCATTTTGTGTGGAGCTGTGGGATTTTTTTAGAAAGAAGCTCTCTGTGTGAGCATTGTCAATTAAAATAATTGAACAGCATTAAATTTAAAATCAATTGTGCACAATGAGTGTGAGACTCATAGAATTACAGAGAATAACATTTGCAATACAAATGAATACATTTTATTGAATGAAAGAAAAATTTTGATGACAAGTTACATGGCTTATTTCAAAAGACTACATAGACTCAAATGACAGTGAATTTGAAAACGAACTTATAAAGCTAGGACTAGACTCGGATAAACTCTAATCTTAAAAAGTAACGGCCGCAATGGATCATTAAACCCTAGGCCTTTGGACGTACTCATGGTTTAGCAAGTGGCCCGGGTTTGCGTTTGGATGTTGATCTACCGTCGCCGCTGGAGCATGGAACTGGAGGAGATGCGCACCATCTTCAACCATTGTCGTGAATCCTGTGCTTATTCAAACGATGCAATCTCGTGATACGCAAATCAGTTTTTTTACCTTTTTACGAACTAAGTGTGACCCCTTTCCTGGTGGAACTTCAAACAAATATAAGGCGCAAATTTTTAGGTAGTACCGCCTACATTTTCGGATATAAATGCCCTGCCTAAAGGCTTCCCCAATTTTTCCTTCCATTCATACTGAACTGGGTTGCCTCCCTGCGGCAAGTGGGGGTCTCCCACACCCAAATCGTGTGAGCAGCGCAAACCTTGCCTAACATAGTTTCAGTCCTCTCATTCGAGAGAGTGTGAGGTCTGCTTCATAAGTTAAATACCAATTGGAAGAAATGTCCTCTGGTGTCCTCTGAGCCTGTTGTGTGAAAAGCCGATTGGTTTAGAAAGGTAGTGGGACCAAGATGCCGTAAGGGCCTGTGCGAGCTTAATCAATAGCCCAATGAACGTTAAGAGTGACACTCTACGGGCTGCTATTCTAACTGGAAGGATACTTATGCATAAAAGACTTTTTGCCGAGAGGAGCCACCTCTCCTGTTTATAAAGCAACGCCCGCCCACCTTGTTACGCCTATAGGTACTTCTCTATGGACCGATGATCACTCCAATCAATCCGTCACACAGTTCACCTGTAGAGAGCCAACCTCAGGATCATCTAACCGCTTCCTGTTTGACTCTCGCCCCTGTTTAGCCTCTTAGTATGAGTTTGTAGTTGAGCTATCCTGTAATGTCACTCCGGCGTTGCCAAACTTTACTCCTCACAGAATCAGCCTAACTCTTTTGGCTGAGATGTCACAGGATAGCAATGCACCGTAGCATAGTTACTGGATGACGTTCTACAATAGACAAAATAAATGAACGTGTTCCGACCCCTCAGCTAATTGTTAGAGCCCAGTATAAATGATAAATCAGGGTTGAAACTTGAGTGGGCTCTCGATACGTGCTGAAGGGTCGATACCATGCGGACTTGATCTTCCTCATTGCTCGATGTCATCTGAAAGCGCCTTTCTCCACCACCTATTAAGGAAAGTAGAGAGAAATTCTCTCTCACCTTGCTTGTGGCCTCTAGTTCACGGAAGACCAACGAGGAAGCTGGGAATGAATCTTACCGTACTGCTTTAGAACCAGTGTTTGATGTATTCCCAATCATCGAGCTTGGCTTGAATTCAGATCTTGAACCACCTGGATGGATGTTCCAAAACAAGAGTAATAGGAAACACCGAAGGAATAGCTCTTTGCTCATTCCCTTGAGACCATTGAGATGTTGAAAGTGCCGGAGAATGCGTCCTCGGGTCTTCAGTTCCCTGACTGGGCAAATCAGTGATGACAAACTTCTTTGACAGCTGGCCCTTATTCCAATTAATCAGCAACACGAGGGCCCTTGAACTGAATTCAGACATTCTCTTGGACCAACTCTTCAAGTTGCTCCACCCTTTTTTCCGTCTCAGTCTTTGTAGAGTGAGGTAAGTGGTGTATTTCAAGCATCGTCTCTCCCCCCGTCAGACTCAGAGGTTGTCCTGGGTCCTCTTTTCTTTCAGCTCCCCAAGCTTTTTCATGGGGCATCAAGGCGAGAATTCACAGACTCAAGCCTTTTCAGAATAGCGTTAAGCTGTTGTTCGATGTTTGCCATGAAGTGTCTTAGTGATCAGAAAGCGCGTGCGGGTTTGGCTTCTTGTATTACTCTTTCTGCGGCCCCAGAGAAAGTTACTTCGAGTCTTTGCTATTCTTGCTGAAATTCAAGAATTACACTTTAGAAACCAGAAACAAAAGATTGAAAACTCTTTAAGAACAAACCTAACTCAGTTTTGAGTGTTCTGGACTAAGGAACTGAACTCGAAACGTAGACTTGAAATGGGCTAGACCTAAATCTATTTAAGGTGCTAGACTCGAGAAAGATTCAGATATACCTAAGATGCGGCCTATTTCAGAATTTAAGGACCTCTTAAGACCTACCGAGCCGGCTTGAAATGAATTTGGGCCTAAGGTTGAGTCTAATTGATCAAACCTAATTCAGTTTTTTAAGGTTCTTGGATTGAAGGTTGAAGCGAACCTAATTCAGAATTCAAGGCTCTTGGGTTCTGATAGTAATTTGTGAGAGAGTGTGAGAGAGCGCCTCGAGTGTCATGAACCTCAAGAGTTCTTGAATGGAATTGAATTGAACCTAATTTCAGTTTAAGGTCAAAAAGTCATACGAATCTAGCAAAGACTCTTGGATTGGAATCGAACCTAGTTCAGATTCTTAAAGCCAAGCAGTTCGAAACTGGAAGTTGTGAAAATTGAAGTTCCCGGATAGGAACTGGAGGAACTCCACACCCGAATGAGTCAACAATAATCCTTCATGTTCTTGAACACCAAGGATTAAGAAACTGGGCTTAGTTCAAGAGATTTGGGCGTACTCACACCTGCGAAGGAGTCTAAGTAACAAGCACATTGAGTGAAACACAAATCCAATTTATTCACTTAAAAGGTCAGGATCTAAGTGAACTACCTGAGGTCGCGTGTGGTAAATGCCTCTAAAGGGTTTACCATGCACAAGTATAAGTATGAGCTGTGCGTTCCAGATTTCACCATCAACATACACATATGGTGATGTATAGCCGAAAATACCCCCCTTATATGCAACGCATCTCGTAACCAAGTGCGATACGCGGCATGGGCGGTGATAGGAACTTTACGTTAGCCATGTGATCAATTAACCACATTGCAACCAAAAGATTAAAATCCCCCTTAAGGTGATCTCGAGCATTAGAACCATGCCCATTATTGAGACCAAGGTGCCCTAAGACATTGACCCTTTTCGATAGAGGTCACAAGCAAAATTCAATGATTATGAATATGGTAACTACAGAGCTTTTCAAGTCTGTCCACTCACCAAATGGTTGATTTTCCCCAGTGAGTCTGCCCAAAAACTGTAGTGGGGCTTCGCCCCGCCTTAGCACGTGATATCTCCTCGTTACTTCCGCCACCGGGGCGTGACCTAGCTTCAGTGTCATGGAATTGCAGCCATGGAATCCGCATGTGAATGCCATGTTTGGGTGTCGTCGAATTGAGGATCGCCACCGTGCCTATATTAGGTTATTCACGGAACGTCCAAACATTGGTGCCCAAATTAAGTGGCCCACGTCCAATCAAGTAACCAGTCGTGGGTTCGGGGGACATGGTACGAAATCAGATCTGTAAAACCCAATTTGCCAAATTCCAAGCGTATTCTGGCGTATTTAACATTGCAAAATTTCATAAAAAATCATAGAAAAGATCAGAAAAATAAATTTAAAAAATATTTGCGGATTGCAGAAAAATGACACACATGATGGAAAACAAAAAGCACGAGAATCGCCAGCTTAACTCGTTTGAAAACCTTTTGAAAACCTTTGAGGTTTAATCGAGAAAACCGTAAGGAAAATATGTGTGCCTTGTAAGTGACCATTGCTCAAATAATTCCGGAGATGACCATCACGTATTTCCAACTTTCGTGAGTTCATAAGCATTCTTTCTGAGTCGAAACACAACGCGAGACGCGGTTTCATCACGGATTTACTCATTGGGGAGACACAGTTTCCAGGTGTCTACACAACCCCAACCCCTGATTGTCAATACTCCAAACGTGCCACAAATCCAGAAGTTTTATTGCTCATTCATATTATTATTTTACTGTTAATATTTATCAACTCGAAACAAGACCACAAATCACGTATATCAATTTTTTTAACATAAACAATTCTTAATAACAAAACCTGCATGGAGAAGCCTAACTAACTCGTCATTAAGACTTGCATACATCCCCTTTACTCATAAATCAATGTAATGAGTGAGTAATAAAATCACATCATGGAGTAAGTTATCATTTTGACTCCACTTAATTAAATCCAGTATAATAAAAATACCTCATGGAGTAAGTTAACTTACTCCACTTAATTCATCCTTGTATTATAAATTACCATGGAGCAAGTTATACTTGACTCCACTTAATTCATTTAATGGACCAAAGCAGTTATTTAAATGACTAATTATAACATCCATAACAAACCTCATGAATGAACAATTTCCACAATATGCATCAGATTTCCACAAATATGTGCCAAGAGCCATAAATAATTTATCGTGACTACCAAACAAAAACACGAAGAAGTCCTTACTCAGTGACACTACGTTCCCATACATCCTCAAGATGCACAACAATCAAGGATTTCGCAAGTAGTACTTACCTTGACTAAATGAACGAGAAAGTCCACTTTAATACTCAGAAAATCGATCTACGAAGTCTCCTCCTAGATCATTATTGCAAAACTCGAATCTATACACATGACACTTAATTTACAGCAATTACTAAGAAGTTTTAATAACGCTCGAAAAACCATTCAAAGAATATTTTTTATTCCTCACAAACACCCAATTTGATAGTATGAATTTATACTTATCTTAGCTTGAAAAATCATGAAAATCTATCTTTTAAATAAGGAACTCGAACCCTTTTAATTGTTAATAAGTGCTGAAATTTTTCCTTTTCACGCCAAAAAACAGGTTAAACAACTTCCAAAATATACTCAAAAAAGTAATACAATATAGAAAACCATTGGTTTTCAAGTGAAAACCATTTTTTTTTCAACAAACCAATAGCTTCAAATATTTGTTTAAAAATCTGAAATTACTTAAAATGCAAAAATAGAAGGTCTAGGCTTTGTATGTATAACCATATATAATATTCGTAAATAAGTTATATTCATACAAAAAGCACGATTAAAACTCATTAAAACCTCAAAATTCTCTTGCTAACAAACCTGAAATTTAAATTTAAAACTTAAAATTCCAACTTTGAACTTATACAATTTTATATATCACTAAACAACGTTTAATCACTTCTTAACCTTTAAAAAAACATGAAAAATCTCCAATTAAAAGCTCTAATTTCATAATCAAACAAATCTGAAAATTTTTTGTTTTTAATGGAAATTAACACAACACAACATACTCATAATGTTAACAATTCATAGAAAATCATGCTTCAAAACATTGGCATAAACAATTAGTATTTAAACTCAAAGTTTAATCACCAACTTAAACATGAGATTAGCAAAGGAAAAAAGGAGAAGAAAGTAAGAGAAGAGAAAGAGGGAGAGAAGCCGTCGACTGGTGGCTGTGGCGGTGATCGACGACAAGCAAAGGGCAGCGACCACCACAGCAAGCATGCAGCGCACGCAACACAGCAGCTACGCCCAAACAGGCAGTGTAGTCCACGATGTTCTTCTCTCTCTCGTCATTTACCTCTTTTTTAAAAAATAAAGTGGTGCAAAGTAGTGTTTGGGACAAAACAAAAATTCCTTTAATGAATTTAGTTTTTAGCTACGATATAATGTTTAATATAATCTTTTTTTCTTAAATTTAATTTACTTTATAGATAAATAAAAAGGAAACTATATCTTTATCACGAAATATATTTTGAGCGAAAAAGTAGATCATACATAAAACGTATCGTTTTTGTTGTAGCATGTAGAAATGTGTCTGGCTACGATATTTCCCTAGCCTTCTGGGTTGAGAGAAGGTGGAGGCTTCCCTTCAATGCTACCTTCTTGAACAAAGGTACGAACTTAAACGCTTTGCTTTCCTCCTTGCCAAGTTGCGTGTGGAACCTTGGCACCTTTCTTTCTCCTGGCTAAGTGTGGTCCTCAAAGCGCTAGCCAATGTTCTGGCACTTAGCTTTCCGATCCTTAGCAATTTCCACGTGTTACGTCGTCCTTGGCACAGCACAAAAGAGAATAATCCTTTTCTGATATATCTCCCCTTCGATTCTTAAGTAAGTACGGGAATAAAGGTGATTAAAAGTGCTAGCTAGAGACAGAAAGTAGAGAGAGTTGCTCTCCAAGTATTTGTGGTGAGAATGTTTGTGTTATGAATAGCTTTTCCAGGGTATTTATAGGCTATTTTACCTTAACCCTTGGAAGCTCAAATGTGTGACACAGTGCGCCATCCACACCGTAGTTTATCCATTTACTACCGCTTTGGTGTACGGATATCTATTCTCGATCTATTTTCTGATTTTGGTTTGACTTACAACCGAGGGCTTGCCCCTTAGATCATTTGATCCAATAATAAGTGGACATGTAGCAGTAGATTACTTGGCACAATCAGTTTTTATAAAATATCCGTAATATATTATTGAGAAAATATAATTATAAATATTCAAAAATTACGGGGGATTAGCATACACAAGCTTGCTACCTCCTATGACTATATCGAGTTTTCTCGTTCTTTCCTTTGACGGACACAAAACTGCCCCGTATGGCCTCATTTGGGCTCAAATTTTCCTTGACCCATCATATCATCAAATGAACTATGGTAAAAATTTCGGCAATTTTTTTCGAAAATTGTCCTGACCTCATTTCGGTATGTATAATAAAATCCATGGTTTTCGGACCAAAAAAATCCATGTATCTCGCGGTGACCCGGCTCATTTTGTCTAGAATATCTGATCACACACTTCCTTAGGTCATGAGAAATTACTATTCCAACAGTTTCGGACCCAAATACTAAGCGTGCTACCTCCTATAACTGTTTCGAGTTCCTCCTTTTTCCTTTGGACGGACTCAAAAGTGCTTCGTATGGACTCATTTGGGCTTCATTAATCTTCCTTGAACCCATCATATTATTATATTGATTACCTATGGTAAAAATTTAGGCCATTGCAATTTTCCGAAAACTGTCCAGAGACCTACATTTCGTAATGTTTAATCATGGTTTCGACCAAAAAATCAAGCTTGGTGACCGTGTCCATATCTAACCTGTATCTTGTTCAAAATTCTGTTACACTTTCTAGTCATGAGATATTAACTATTTCAACAGTTTTGGATCCAAATACTAAGTGTGCTATCACCTACGACGGTTTCGACATTTACTCGTTATTTCCTTTGACGGGACACAAAAGTGCCCTCGTAGTAGACTTCATTTGGGCCTCAATTCTTGACTCAGATCCATTATATCATCAAATGAACCCATGATAAAAAAATTTTCCAATTTGGCATTTTCCGAAAATTGTCCGGAGACCCCATTTCGGTGAGTATAATCCATGGTTTTCGCGCCAAAAAAACCATATCTCGGTGACCCGACTTGATTTTTTCCGAGAGTTTCAGTCACACCTTCTGTCAGTAAGCATTGTGTTTCGCGACCAAATACTAAGATTGCTACCTCCTATATTATATCGGACGTTTTTCGTTTTTCTTTTCCTTTGACAAACTACAAAACTGCCTTCGCATGTGACTCATTTAGCCTTCAAATCTTTCTTAGACCCATCATATTATCATATGATCCTATGGTAAAAATTTCGACAATTTTTCCGCAAAATTGTCCGAAGACCTCATTTCGGTAATGTATATATAATCCATGGGACTTTCATGCAGAAATCCATGTCTCTGGTGACCCGACTGATTTTTTATCCAAAATTCTGTCACACTTCTAGGTCATGAGAGAGAATTACTATGCGCAATAGTTTCGGGACCCAATATACTAAGCCGTGGCGTACGTGGCGCTATGACTGTTCAGACGTTTTCCCTCATTTTTCCTATGACGGACTCAAAAGTGCTCCGTGTGAGGCTCATTTGTAACACGGCCCAATGAATTTCTCCACTTTACCGTGAAATATTAAGCAGAAACATACGGATAAGTATTGGCATTCCACTGTCCATAGCTCGTGCATAAACGGTTAGGCTAAATGATATTGCAGCGGAAATCAAAGATAAGAAATATTTCAAACAAAGTGTTAAAAATCTAGAAAATGTAAAATTCATTTGACAAGTTGGAACCATTAAGGCCTTATTGCAAACAAAAGTAAAATCCCTTTTTAAACATAATAAACTCGAAATTCAAACGTTCTTTAAGGTTACGATGCGGGCATAAATATTAATATACAATCGGTCTCCACTAACCATCATCATAAGGCTAGTCACTTTATTTATAATCCTGTGAAAAAATCTGCTCCCCATAATTTGCTCTTATTAGTGAACAAGTGAAATAAGGATCATCACATGTCCACCAAAAGAAGAAAATGTGGACAACACACGCAAACACAAAAACACACAATCAGCAAGGCTGAGTACGTACAAATCATGAAACAAGAAAACAAACGGACATCAACTCCCCTAAAAACTGGACATACCAAGTTACGACACTTGCTTAGAAARAAAAGAAAACCCAACTGTGGTGTTCATAACCACTTAACAACATTATACATATACAGCTGATCCCAAACTCAGACCAAACCATCAACTACATATTACAAACAACTGCTCCAATACAACACGATCCCAAAATCCTCATCTGCACCTGTTAACTAGATTGTACCTGCAGAATAGCTTAGTCGCCTCCAATACATGACTCAATATGTTTTATTACATTTGTCATGATTTGAGCAACAGACAAGGTTGTCCTCAACCCAGACACACAAGGTACCACAATTCAACCAGACACACTAGGTGCCACAATTCAAACCAGACACACAAGGTACCACAGTTTGTTCAATCCCCCATGCCTCCCCGTCGAAAGGCATCAAAAAGTTCAATAAACCAAATGGCGAACGGGCGCGACTCCGTCACCATAGCTAGATGAGATCTCAACTAACCCTATTTTGGATAAAATCCTTTTGGATAAAATCCTTTATAAAAAAATATAAAAGAGACGCGTTGATCAAACGACTCTGTAAAAGTTGCGAATGAAATCACAACCCCAACCCCTGATTGTCAATACTCCAGACGTGCACAAATCCAAAGTTTTATTGCTCATTCATATTTTAGTATTGAACTGTTAATTATTTACCAACTTCCAAACAAGACCACAAAACACATACTAATTATTTTTAACAAAAACCATTCCTTTAATTAATAAACCTGTTGGACAAGCCAACTAACCTCGTCATTAAGACTTGAATACTCCCCTTTTCTCAATTCATACATCATGTCATGAACGAGTAATAAAATCACCTCACGAAGCAATTTATACTTGACTCCACTTAATTCAACCATAAATTATATGTAAACCAGTTAATTAATGACAAGAGATTAATTAACAACTTCCAATTCAATCCTCAGGAACAAACCAATTTCCACAATATTCCTCAATTTCCACAAGTAAAGACTACGACACAAACAAATAACTCATTCGTGGCTACTAGACAATTCCATGGACGTTTCCTATTCATGCCTCTAACTTCTCAAAACATCCTCAAACAACCATTAAGATCAAAAGTTCCGCAAGTAGTACGTACCTTGAAAAGAATACAATCCAGCTATTTATTTTTCACTTCAACAATAACTCAAGGAAAATTTCCTCCTACAACCAAATAGAAATCAATGATTATTGATTCCTAACACAAAATTACAGCAATATATATTCCCTTGAAACCCCACAAAAACCTTTAGAAATCAACCTCGAACATGTTTTAAAGATTAATTTCAATGCTCATATAATAAATCATTCATTTATGTTTTTTTTTTTTAAAAAACCCTTAAAAGCCATATTTTTCAATGGTTGAAAATTACTTTGAATATGCATAATAACTCTGAAAATCTCACAATTAACATATATTTTTGTGCCAAATATTTTTGATTAACTTTAATAACAAAGCATATTTTGTAATAAAAAATTGTCAATCTGATGTAATAATTTATTAAAATACTAAAACTCCACAAAAATTTATGAAAATGTCACAGAAGGTGTATTACTGTATATATAACCTCCACACCAATTTTCGTAAATTATAAATTAATATAAAAGTAAATAAAAATCGAATACCGAGTCAGCAACCCGGAAAACAGTCAATTCGAAAACGAATTTATTAAAATAGCAAATCAGCTTTCAAAATTCTGAAAATTTTACACAAAATCTATTACTGTACATATAATATTAAAAAAATGACGTAAATTATTGATGAACATAAAAATCAGGAAAAATCAAAAATCGAATCTTCAACCCGAAAACTGTCAATTCAAAAACGAATTTCTTTAAAATAGTAAACGTGCTTAGAAAATTCTGAAACTTTTACACAAGGTGTATATCAGTATGCAGATTACTCGAACCAAATTTTTGTAAATTATTAAAAAGAAGAAAAATAAATAAAAATCAAATAGTAAAACAGGACAAATTAACCAAAACGTGAAAAACCCCAATTAAAACCCTAATTTTTTAAATTCAATAAGTGAAATTATCCAATTAATAATATCACCAAAAACTCATAAACTTTGTAATTTGTACAGTTACTCAAAATTATTAGCAAAACAATTTGATTATAAAACTTCAAGATTAATAAAAACTAAAACATGAAATTGTAAGAGGAAAGAAGGAAAGAAAGAGGAGGACGAGAGGACGCTAGAGGGTGTGTGGTGCCTGAAATCAGCAGGGGTGGCGAACAACAGGGCATAGCAGCACGCTTTCTCTTTTTTTTTGTTAAATGCAGAGGCGTGAAAAGGGAGTTTGGGAAAGGTTTAAACCCTTTTCTGATTAAATATTTAGCTAGGTTAATTTAAAATATCTTTTATTATTTTATTTAATTTATTTGGATAAAGAGGAAAAGTAATTTCTTTTATCTAAGAATATAATTTAAAACGGAAGTACTAGAAATTCAAACGATACAATAAATCATAAATATTTATAATAAAAATATCCATAAATTTTTGATTGTTTTTATGAAATACATCGTAGTATTTATCAGAAAATATATTATAAATAATCGGGATACATTTCATAACTGTGAGTTGAAGATTCGCAATCTCTTATATGATTTATTGTCTGGATAAGATAATTACAATCATCTTAGTCCGGTTTGACATTATTTTCACATCCTATCTTATATAGTTATATAATTAAAGTCTTAGGGATGTACTAAGAAAGCCCATGAATAAACTCGCACAATAACATTCCCAAATACGAAATTTACTTAATTAACTGTTAGTATCAATTAGATAAGGGGTTGTCCGATACTGGTAAAATATCCCACCCAAACTACGAACGAAAGGTTGGAATGAATAAGAATAGTAAATCACAAGGATAATTTGTTTCCTAGGACTGTTTTTAGAAGTGGTGAAAACAATCAAATCTTCCGGATTTTGACACTTGTGTGCTTGTGAGTGGAAAGACCCTTGTCACCATTACTTCAGCACATGCTTGAGTGCTTATACCCTACAAGTAATCAACAAGATTCTTTAAGATTAAACTGTGTATGTGTCAAAAAGGGCTTCCTAATTGTTTGCTATGAGCCCGCATCTAGAGAAATCTTCTTCTAACATCTGCCTCCCACTCTTTTCCCTTACGAAAGGTTTCGATTTTAACCCATTGGGGCCTATTTTGTCGAATTCTTACGATCTCAACGAATTATCTTCTCCCCTCCAGTTGAGGGATCTGGTATTTAATGTTGTTTTGAGTAACGCACACTTTAGGGTTGGATGCTAATACGTGTGTATGAGGTTGGACTCAATCTCTTACAGAAGAGGAGAACTCCTTTTTGAAATAGGTCCTTCCGGGTTGATGGTTTTTGTGGAACATTCTTAGTAACATTTGAGTAAATCACCTCAACTGATGGGTCAGCAGAAGACAGAACATTTTATGTATCAGGATATATGAACATGAGTCACGAAGTTCATAACTTTCTGAAAACAAATTGGATGTCACTCATTCTATTGAGGCACCACTCGTTGTCTATGATTAATTCATTTGATGTTGGAAATATCTAAATCACTATGTTTGAGGTTATGGTATATATATTATATTTACCGTACATTAGTTAAACCAGTTATACTCAGGTTCGATTCTTCAAGATATGAGTATAGACCCTCTTCCACGTACGGAAAGTGCATCTAAAGCTCATTCCTGCTGCACGCACGCGCACACTCGAGGGCTAATAGACGATATGTGATCAAGAGGGCTTTATTCTATGTCAATTGGGAGGAGTGGTGAATAACACTCTAGGTCTAGGTGTGGTACTCGTCTCCTGTAGGGGGATTATCCTTGGCTTTGGGAGACTTCAATGTGAGCTGGTCTCCTGTATTATACAATGTTTGGAGCAATAGCATATGTTTGCAACATCTCAGTTGGAACAATGAGAGGAAAAGATGCAAGATTACTCGCCAGATCAAAATGGCCATGGTATCTACTATCTTCGTGAATCTAAGATATTCTTGGGTTTATTTTCAGGACTCCAAGGGATTTGACTTTTGAGGTTTTGTTATGGGCTTTGTTGTTTCTTCATCGCCATTGCTAATAAATGTGAGGTCAGACGATGAAGGGGAATATTGTTCTTTTCTTTTTTGTAGAAGGAAAACTAAATGAATGGATAATGAGGAKAACTTTCAACAAAGGAAGCTTGATCAAGTATGAGATTTGATGAGGGTGTTTACCTGAGTTAAGTTGGCGGTCTTCATCATCATTAGAGTCTAGAGCACTTGATTTTAATGCAGTCCGCATTCAAGCTGAAGGATTGGGAATGATGATTTTCCTATGCCTATTTCCTCTTTGCATTTGTTTAGCATATTCAGGACGATGAAGCGCCTCTTGAAGGCTAACAATTGGTAGATGGCGGCGTTGCGCTAATAGTGTTCATCGTTAATGGTGATTGGTTTGGCATTAAATTGAGCAGTGGTAAGTTCACCGTCTTGAAGTTCATTCTCAGCAAAATCGCCAGTACTCTTCCTGGAGGAAGATTGAGATGTTTTCTTCCCTCCTTTACATTTTGGTGTACAATAATAGAATAATGGTGTAAGAAATCAATAGTATATAAGAATTGGATTTTAAACTAAAGGAGAGGTTTTTACCATCAAACTTTTCCACACTATTTCTAAAGTTGTTGGTAATAGTGGTAGTTAATCGATCCAGGAAATCTTATTTATACCACCACAAACTGTAACTCTTAGTTACCACATCTCAGGCGTTGATAGAAAGAAGGGAAACCGATTGATATTCGACCATAATACTTTGCCATACCTCTTCTTCAGAAAAGATGTATCTGGTTTCCCAATTGTAATTCATAGTGGTTACAATCGGGATAGCAAGAGATTGGAACAATCCGAACTACCTGGCCACAAGTTGAGGGTTATACACTTTAAAGACAAAATGTTAAGGCTCGGCTGCAAGTAAATCCCATGCAGTTAAGACTAAACACCAAAATGGAGCATCCTGGGCGGAAGGTGTAGGGTATCCCAAACTTTTGCAACCAGTCTGGGGTTGTATCATAAATTCCTAAGCCATTCAACGTCGACCTGCCCTTAATTCCCAAAGGATACCAGTCGCCGYGGATAGGTTCCAACTACATAAGGTATTTCATGGTCAGAGTGGGATTGATTGCCCTCTAATGGTTGTAGCAAATGAAATACATCTCAATAAGAGATTGAGATTCGATCACAGGAGTCTGATCATGGACTCTTTACATCTGTTGGTTTGATGGATTTGGCGATTATTCATTCTAATTCATCTCGACACCAAGGTCATGTATAGCTACCACACACACACGCTACTCACTCACATGGGTCCTTCTATACATCACACGGAACTTGAAATCCTCTCTCTCTTGCCATAATGGTGAAGTTTGACAGGCGCTAAACTAATCCGCGCACATATCATGAATCAACTTTAAGTTGGATTTTGACTTAAACATTGACGGGGTGACTAAATTTTCTTCCTGCCCAAAAGGAATTCGTATATGGGCAATCGAAGCCCTCTTACCTACTATACCACCTGGTGATCTGGGGGTATCTATTTTAAAAAATTCTTGCAGTTTATTTTCAAATAGAAATGAACACACACGCAGCGCCACGCTCTCTTCTTACAAAATTTTGCTAGAGCAAATCAAATCGAGAAGATTTGGATGTTTTCTAGAAGTTTACATAACGCATACTTGGTCATTTTAAGGAAAATTCTTTTATTGATTAAGGGCTTTAGTAAACGGCATGGCAAGCGGGAGTTGGGAAAACAAGAGATTTAAGAGGTTGTTTTTCAGAGTTGGGTATATGAGATGCCGAATGCTCTCAGTTGGAGAATATTAGAGGAAAAAATGGATTATAGGTGCGGCAATATTAATGTTCGACTTATGTTTTGAATATTTGAACAAGTGACAATGAAATGACTTGAGTCTTATAATAACTGAAATATAAGGGTAAAGGGAGTGGGGTTAGTCAAATATTAATATACACATTATTTCCTATATAACGCTAATGGTAACCAGTGTGGATTTTAATCTCACTATCATAATTCAGAAGAGTTGTCTGAGTCTATAGTCTATCTGTGTGATAAACATTCTAAGGTTTGTTGAAGTGACTAAATCTAAAATGACGATGGATGTTTTAAATTAGAAGCTATTAGTGGTGACAAGTCTCAAGGTTAAGGTATACGTGTAAGCAGTTGAGAATGCTGTTCTTTCCCTTTGAAAAGAGAAGGGCCTGAACCTGATTGATG
The DNA here is from genome assembly GCA_008642245.1 of Bassia scoparia. Lineage (NCBI taxonomy): Eukaryota > Viridiplantae > Streptophyta > Magnoliopsida > Caryophyllales > Amaranthaceae > Bassia > Bassia scoparia. The sequence goes on from SNQN01000596.1 coordinate 26,462, forward strand.
TGTGTAAGGGGAGAAGTGAGAGGAGATTTCGCAATTTGTCGATTGGCGTACAGGTTGAATCGCCTTACACGGAAGAGGAAAAACGTATACAGGCTTAGTTCACACAAAGTAAGGAAAGTGTGAGATTAAAGAGTTAGAATGGGATAAGATTAAAGGTGATCTAGAAGAAATTCTAATGAGGGAAGCCAGAGCAATAGAAAACGCGTGATAGAGAATTCAAATTCAAAGATTGATGAACAGAAAGGGATTGCCAATAGAGTGCAAAGTGAACTGTAGAAGTGACTACTCCGATGATGCGATTATGATAACTATCAGATTTTTCAAAGGACAATAGATGAGTATATCTTTTCCTATCGGGCGATGTGTACAGCAATCACATTGCTCACACTTTGGCTTGAATTAGTAATTATATTAATGTTAGTTTAAGTAACAGGCGATGGTTACATCCTTACTTAGATAATGCATGATTGTTTTAAGAATCTAATTTGTTCACTAAATTATCAAGGATACATTGAAGAAGCTATTTTTAATCACAGAAAAAATATATTACATATATATAAATAATTAATTGTTGGGATATCACACCAGGAAAAGTGTCCAGCACAATGAAGTCTAGAGAAATATGATTTGTTCGTTGAAAAATGTTCCAATATTTTGCTCAAGAGGGAATACAGGAAGTTTGTGAAAAAGGACAAGCGACATGGACGTAAAATAATCTGTTGCAAATGCATGGTTAGATATAGAATTTTAGTAACTGCTTCAATTACTATCTAGTAAATACATTAGCGTAATGGACGGCAGGCCACAATCTACTGTTAAGTATCTTGCATTATCCTCTTATCAAATCAAGTCATCCTTCTCTTCTTCGTTTCATTCTCTTCTCACAAAAGAATAATCACGTGCATACCCTTTTCCTTCGTAAAATGGCTTTGAAATTAACCATTGATTTCGCAGCATAACATACTAATTAACACCTGGTCGTCAGAAAAAGGTTATTACGGGGGGAATCAACACTGATCCTCTTTACATACAGTAGCCTGGACTAGTCCGGAGCATGTGCTCCAATTACACGATGGTTCCTTGAATATGCATGGGAGGGTGAAGAACAATCATTTCGAAACAAATAACGTAGTCAATCTTAGGGATGAAATGAGAATTTATAGAGGGGATCATCCAGCGACGGGGAGGCCAGGCTATTTCTATATTCGATACAAGCCGTTGGGGCATCCCCCGAGCTAGGACGTATTCGGCGTCCCTCTGCCCCGAGGAGCATGGCTCTAGATGATGACTTAGGTTTTTCTTGAATTGAATTCTTGCTTTTTCATAGTGTGATAATGCATGGAGTTGTGTGTATTATACTCGAAATGAGTACAGGAAGTTGCCACCGCACTCTTTCGGGGAGTTGTGGAACCCGTTTTAAGTCTTGCCTATAATCGCATAAATTAAGGTGAAGGACTCCATAGTCTTGTTGTGCACCAAAGGTCATAAATTAAGGGACAAGGGTAAGGGCGAAGTAGTGCACAAAGCCCCCCGTATCTAGCGGCCTCTACTTACTCGATCATTGCGAGTTCATTGTGAAAAAGACAACAACAAACATATTTCTATTTTAAACCCTAAGCATGCAAGATTACTAGGCGGGTTAATTAACATAAATAGATGCATATACGGACTAATTTGTTGTTGKAACATGTGTGCTTAAATCCATATTCAAGGTGCCTAAAAAGCTAATTTGTCCATGAATTACTCTTATTAGGCGTGAGAACATGTAAATTGTCGGTCTTATTTAAGACACAATTATTGTTGTGATTTGCATGCATGCAAGCATTCGAAAAGAATTAAAAATTTTTCTAATGTTGATTTTAATTCATATAAAATAGTTTTTTTTTATCAAGTTTACATGTTAATTTACAGAGAAAGTCAAATTTCTAACAAGCATGCAAAAGGGTGTTAGGAAATTAAAACATTGGCCTCAAACTAACCTTGCAACACGGTGTTTTCGATCGAGAARYATGCTTCGGACCCTTTGAAAACCCTTAAGAACCTTGACAAACCCTTAATTGAATGTTGAAATTGTGTTTAATGTGTTTGTGAAAGTGCAAGAGACACTCAGGAAGGGGTGAACCGAGTGTTAGCCGAATGTTGTAAAATTTTCAATTTTAATTAAGATTAGTTAGGAAATAGTTCTCTAGCAGCGGAAATAAAAACAATAAAACAACACAAGGATTTAGCGAGGTACGAATTCTAAAAAGTCTACGTGCTATACTCACTCACTCTTTTTATTAATGCACTCAGAATAACAAAAAGAATACACTCAATTAACCTGTTTACCTATGCACAAGTAAATTTCCCAACACCCATTTAGGGATGTTCGACCCAACTACTAAGTATAGTAGTTCAAATTCCCTGATTTACTTGCCCAACAATTGAACTCACAAACTGCTCGATTACAATGATTTTTCTCTCAATAAAAACATAACCTAATTGCTTAGAATGAGAGTAAATTAAGCTCTATGTGATACTAGCTAGGGTTTTTTTTTTGCTATGTTTTGGACACGAGAGAGAGAAATTCTCTTGCTACGAATATTCGATGGCCCAAAAGCTATGATGTTCGTAAACCTTGAGAATCCTTAAAAAAAGCTTTTGACAAGAATATTCATAATATCACAAGAATATATTTTCCACAGTTTTATGTTAAAATCCCATGGAAAATATATTCTCTGATTTTATTTGAAGATCAAATAAAATCAGATTGATATTAAAATATCTTACCATATTCAAATATCTCAAATATATATGTACCATGCATTCGTTTGAATTTGAAAAAACAATTTTTGCGCGGAAAGAGACTTTCCTAAAATACGAATGCATGAAGTCAACCCTAGCAGATTTGTTCAGATCAGTTCCCAAACTGTTCRAGTCATCCATGTTTACTTGTACTTGTGTATGACAAGTAAACAAGGTTTCTTGTCATCCACAACTAGCTCATCTCTCATGTTTTCAACCTTTATAGTGCATCAAAACCCTTATATCACTTACATTGCTTATTAGACCTAAATGTATTACAATATGATCTTTGGTCTTCATGCAATCTTCAAGACTTGGCTTCACAAGCTTCACCTTTCACACATTAAACTTGTACTTTGGCACTTGCACATGCAAATAGAWCATGCATGCAATAATATAGCTCAATGTGGTTTGTCATCATTCAAAACCTAAACCAGAGGACTTAACAAATTCCTCCTTATTGATGGTGACAAATTAACCTAGAAGTTCCACCTGAAAATAACACCATTAATTTTGAGAACTTTTCACAAAATTTGAATTCTTAATGATAAGAACTCAAGGCACTGGTCTCGTATTGTTCTTGCACATTAAGCATCATTTCACAAGTACACTAGTTTACAAGTAACTGACAATAGTTTAAGAAAAAAATTATAAGTACCATGGGCAAATATCAACTAGACTCAGAGCTCTTAAACTCAAACATGTATTCGCAATAAGAACATCAGTAGTTGTTCAGAATTATTTATAAGCCATTAGGGTGAAAAGAAGTAAAGTACTTTGAATACACTCACTTCCAAACCACTTCCGGTCTATCACCTTTAATAAGGCACCCGACCTTACTCTAGTTGTTACAACACACACAYGTTAGTAAAAATGACTTGTGATCAGATCAGAACTTCACACCTYCTTCCCCCTTTTGGAATCATCAAAAGAATTTAGAGGAACAAGAGAAAAAACAAAACATAACCAGTAGTAAAKTACTAATAGTATTAAGTTCAAGTTAATAAGGCAGCTGAAACAGCATTCTAGTGATGTTGATGTTACCATTGTTCCTGCAAAAGTTCCAAAAGCTAATAGTCCTAATATTAAGAATTATTACATACCAGTAGCAAACCAAATTA
>SNQN01000596.1:54211-68348 GCA_008642245.1 Bassia scoparia
TCTTTCAAAACTAAGTACTTCGTATCTTTTTTGACGACCATATCCCCCGATTTTATACTTTCAATTTCAATCCACCTCATTAGGAATGAAAGGATATATTATCTAAATAGTCAAGTACTACCAGTGGTATTATCTACTCCCCCTATTTTTTTAGCTGTATTCATTTTTCATTTTGGGGATGTTTTCAATTAGTTATTCCAAATCAATCTAAAATATTTTTTTGCTTTTTACCACTTTATTTACTCTAACATTAATGAATACTCCTTTCTAACGCCAACTTTCATTACATAAATTACCCAATTTATTCACCAAAAATTACTTTTTTCAAAAAAATTTCATTCACTTTACTTATTTTTTACCTTACTCATCTATTTTATCTAACTCAATCACTGTTAAACACCGTGTCAAATTGATATAAAACATCTAATAAAAAATGAAGGAGTAGTAATTAATATACATCACATATTTATACGGCCACACGATTATCAACGCGATCAAATATTTGAGGGGGAAAGCAGTAAGCATATCCAGTAACTTTAATCATATCTAAAACCATTGAGTACATTTGAATCATATGTATTTCTATATGTTAATCAGGTATTATGTTTTTAAATTTGTGAAAGATGATGAGCTAATTAAAGTTAATTATCATTTTTCTTTTTAACGAGAAGAGTTAATATCATGTTAATGTGTCTCATTATGTATTGACAGCACACGCATTCCTACAAAATGGTTTTTTTGACAAGAAAATGGAATATTATTACTTAATCAAATCGTCACAAAACAGTTCATTACAGTTGGCGGAGGCAGTCCCAATCCAAACTTCAATTCACCAATAAAAAGATTTCATTCTAGTCAAAGGGCATGCTGTTTATATTGTTATTTTCAGTTCAATTAGCTATCTTAGTTCATGTTCAGTTCCATTCTTAACTCAATTTTCTCTCTCACTAAATATCAATTCATTTCAATTCATTTCAGATTCAATTCATTTTAATTCAATCATTCAATTCAGTAATATAACAGGTCCAAATATGAGCCGCTTTATTCCTATTCTCTCTAAAGAAAAGCAAAAGAAAATATACACCAAAGAAGACAAATGGTAAATGTCTAGTAAAATCAAAAACATATCAGAAACTTCATTTCTCCTCTTCTGCAAGGTGTAATATAAGTGAGATATCCATGTCCAGAACAAATTCTTGAAACCAGCCTCCAGGACTCCAGAGTAGTTCGAATAGCTTCCTGACCGCGAGTAGCTCCTCCATCAATAAGATTACCATCTCCCTTCACAGAATCACACATCGCCACTAACACATCAGACATCACCTACCACTATCCCTCAAAATAGCACCGCGCCAAAACAAACCACCCCCTAAAGCAACATCACTATGAAGTTATGTGCGCCCAGTTGGAGGAATATCCAATTGCTCGGATATTTGTTTTCCCCGCTTCATGTTAGGGATTGTGTCAAAAATATACAATCGGTCGGTTTGATCCGTCATTCAGCCGATTCGATCCGAAATCGAATATTTGATCTGATTTTTAAAATTTCGGATATTTCGAATTGGATACCAAAAAAAATTGATCGGATTCGGATTGAATTTTTCCGACTTTACGGGTATTCAGATATCAAAAATCATCTGATTTTTTTAATTAACTAATAAAATAATATGGAAAAAAACAAAAAATAGGTAAGATATCAGCACTCGATCCAACAGCCCGATCAATGCGATCCGAAATTTGATATCGAATCGGATTCGATCGAAAAAAAGTTAGGGTCAGATATTCGGATCGCATTTCACCGAGATCTTGAAAATGTTCGAATATCCAAATTTTTGAATCGGATCCAATTATCCATCTTGAACGTTCCTTATAAAATGCTAGGATTTAAAAAAAATGACACAGATATTTCTTTCCCATCTTGTCTGTCTAAAGGTTGACTCTTCCTTTTTTCTTAAATATTATTATTTGATCTTCAAAACATCATTTTGGTTGGGACATGCCTGGACCGCTTAATCTTGAATTAGTCAAGTTTAACTTTTATTGAAAAAAAGTTCGCCACAGATTTTTTGCATTTCAACAATAGTTTATTGAAACGTCGTAGTGTTAACCTTATTTATCTTTGGCATAAGGAAATTATACAGATTACTATCATATGGCGTAACACATCCAATAGGGAAAAGCAAATTTCATAATATAAGATATAAAAGACTCAAAAGACCATGCCATAGTCCATATACAAGTGTAGAATGATATCGTATTCTTATTCATGACAATTGACTTACAGTCTATTTTTTTTTTCTTCTTCGTTGAGTTACATTGTTTAAAAGGTCTATTTCAGGGTCTGACGTAACTGGAAGTAAGTGCATGACGAAAGCTTCTTACCAAACATATGCTTTGCTTTTAAAAACTCAACCAACCTACATTAATTTATGAAATGGTCACCTTTTGGTGAATATTTGAAGATCAAATAAAGCAATTCTGTCATGTAGGAAGATAAATCCTATACAAAACATATTCATATGCATGATGCACATAGTTACTAAGTCAATCCAAAAATGATTTAAGAAGATGAAATAATCAAAGCTAATAAAATTAAAAATTAAAAATTTAAAAATTAAAAATAAAAATTAAAACATTAAAAATTAAAAAAAAAAAACATAGCCATCTACATCTCCAAAGATCATGAGGATAAACAAAGAGATTTATTTCATTCCTGGTTCAAGTTATTTTAGAAACAAAAGAGGAAAATAATTTGTGGATCAATTAAGTTCAGGGTCAAATCATTTGCGGATGAAACAAAATCATTTCATTCTAAAACTATTCAAGTTAAAATAAGTTGACGATAAAAAAACCTTTTTTTAAGGTTAGTTTTTGTGTTAAATAAGGTTTCGTCAAAGTTATTTTGAATTTTAGGTTACATTGATTGTATGTATCGGAGTAATGCTGWTTGAAATAAAACCAAGTTTAAAATTATTATAACAACAACTACTTTTGAGTCAATTCAAGTTTTGATTTAATTCCATTGCATTCGTCATTATTGAAGTCTATTATGTTAAAGAAGTTACTTGTTGATTACAATTAACTCCAATTCAATTCATTTCATAGTTTTCATGTGATTTAGTTATAATTCAAATTACAAATATTTATGGTTCAAAGTCAGTTTAATTAGGTCATTGGTTTTAAGTTTAGTAATAATTCAAGTCACTTTTAGTTAAATCAAGTTCAGTTTATATATATGTAACTTTTCAGTTCATGCCGTGGACAATTCAATAACTCAATGACTCGTAACCCAAACTGACACCCCAATAGTCACAATCATATATATATATATATATATATATATATACACATTATCAATTAGAATTATTAAACATATATATCTCGTTTACTTTATGGAAAATATAAACATATGTTATAAAGATATTTATTTAATATTGCTTTCTTTGTTTTTTTATTAGACATTACACTCTCCTTAAAAAGGAAATTTGGAATCAGATATTACATATTCTTTTTTGTATTTGTCAATAATTTCTCTTTAACTCTTCAATCACACTGCACTGGCCCTAATTTTTTTCCTCTCTACCACTCTCCTACCCTAATATTGCACTAGCTAGCCTCTTTGTGCATGTGATGCATGCGTATTAAGGTACAATTTGKTTGAAAAGTAGGAAGAARATTGCAAATCGCACATAATAATATTAAATAACGGTATATTTTAAAGAAAAATATACAGCAGTTGACATCTGATTATTTTGTCAAAAATAAAAGAACGAAGAATAATACCTGATGCAAATTGAGATAGCATTGTGTTAGTTGAAATGTTGAAGCGGGAAGATTATCGAGAAGTTTTTTNCGATCCGAAATTTTGGATATCGAATCGGATTCGATCGAAAAGTTAGGGGTTCAGATATTTCGGATCGAAATTTCACCGATCTGAAAATTTCGAATATCCAAATTTTTGAATCGGATCAAATTATCCGATTTGAACAGTCCTATAAAATGCTAGGATTAAAAAAAATGACCAGATATTTCTTTCCCATCATGTCTTGTCTAAAGGTTGACTCTTTCCTTTTTCTTTAAATATTATTTATTTGATCTTCAAAACTCATTTTGGTTGGCATGGCATGACCCGTTAATCTTGAATTGAGTCAAGTTTAACTTTTATTGAGAAAAAAGTTCGCTCAACAGATGTTTTTGCATTTCAACATAGTTTATTGAAACGTGTAGTGTTTACCTYTTTATCTTTGGCATAGGAAATATACAATTACTATCATATGGCGTAACACGTCCAATATTAGGGAAAAGCAAATTTCTAATATGAAGTATAAAAGACTAAAACCATGCCATAGTCCATATACAAGTGTATGAATGATATGTATTTTGTATTCATGACATTTGATTTAAGTTTTTTTTTTTTTTTTTTTGAGATTACATTAGGTTTAAAAGTCTATTTCAGGGTCTGAGTAAGCATGGAAGTAATCATGAAGAAAGCTCTACAAACATATGCTTTTGCATTTTAAAAACTCAACCAACTACATTAATTATGAAATGGTCAACCTTTTGTGATATTTGAAGATCAGAATAAAAGCAATTGTCATGTAGGAAGATAGTGCCTATACAACATATTACATATGCATGCAATATGTATAGTCAATCAAATGATTTAAAGAAGATGAAATAATCAAAGTAATAAAAATTAAAAATTAAAAATTAAAAATTAAAAATTAAAAATTAAAAATTAAAAATTAAAAAAAAAAAACAAGCACAAGATCATAATATAGTCAAAACTCAAAAGAAGGTCGCAAGTTGAATGGCTATTGTTTGTATAGTGATGTACGTGAGAATGTGAGATGTCCCCACATCATCATGATGGCAATGCTATGTTGCTATGGGTGTCACCATTTGTACACACAACAACATATCATATACTCTCTCTCTCTCTCTCTCTCACACACACACACTCACTCTTTTAGTGTGAGACATCTGAGTGTGAAGAAATAAAGAAAGAAAAAGGTGTTCCTCATTTACCCCAAACCATACAAAATCAAAAGCATATTTCATTTCAATTCGGTTSGTGACCAAATTATCTCATCACTAACCAAAATTAAATAAATAAATTATTATAAAATTGAAAGAAAAAAACAAAAAAGTTCAAAGAAGGAAATGAAAAGCAAAAGCTGAAATTTGAATTGTGTCTCATTCAATTCTCTTATTATTGTCTAGTCTAAACCTAAAGCATGTTCTTTGTTKTTTTGTCCTTTGATGCAATTTTTACCTTTTGCCTTGCCATACCAAAACATCGCATTATTAGTCCTTACTTGCTTCCTCTTCCTCGTCTATTTTTTAGTCCCCCACATATCCCACTTATCATCTCTCATTTTAACTAGTCATACTAAAATTAGGYTTGTTTTGATTGGTTAAAGGTATCAAGTAGAGTCAAAGRTGRCGAAGTTACATTGTAACAAGTGAGGTCCTTTGATCCCARTTAAATTTAATAATTGCACATTTTTTATTATAAAATTAAGATTTGCAAATTTTACTTCTAAAATTTGAACAATTAAATCTAATAAAATTTATCAAATAATTTTTTGAACCCACTATATATTATTCTAGATCCGTCACTGATATCAAGCTTCTTAAATCACTTCTTGTAATCGAGCCTTCTTGACAATGACAATACTATTAGTTGAAAGGGATACTATCCGATCAATTGAYATACTTATGAAAACACTTACAAAAATAGTTCACCCGTCGAATGCAGTAGGAACTCCTCATGATAATAGGGGGATAAAATATATGMCACTCATCATCAGTCGTCACACACTCACACCACACCCATTATAACTAAATTTTACCAAATCACACTAATTCTAAAGTAACTACAGTTTATTATAAAGTTACTTATTAGAGTAGGCCAGGTCATTAGCGTTTCAAAATTTAGTTTTTATTTAATTCTTTTACACTGTTTTTCAAAAATGTAAAGCATTTGAAAAAGAATTCTCTCTGTTATCATTATTCTTATTTTTTAACTTTGTTAGTTGAATTATGATTTGTGAGGACAAATTTAAATTGGACCTTATTGTCACAATTATAAGTTTGAGTTGACTCAGATTGGATTGTTAACGGTTCAGGTTTGAGTCCATTCAAATAAGATTTAGMTACTCCTTTGGATTTCATTTTATGGTAACTCAATTCATTTTAATTCAGTTTAGTTCATTAAATTTATTATTAAGTTCAATTTAYTTACATTAAGTTCATTTCAAGTCCGATCTAGTCTAAATAAACAGAACCTTAGTCATCTTACTCTATTGTGGGTTGGAAATCTTGTAACAAGTTGCATTGACTCAATCACTTATTTCAAAAATTAAAGTGATGGATAGCCAAGGTGGTTAGAYTCTATCTCTCGATTCTAGGAGATCATAAAATTTATTCTCATTCCCACATTTATGACTTTCTAAACACCCAAAAAGAGATTTATTTCATTCCTGGTTCAAGTTATTTTAGAAACAAAAGAGGAAAATAATTTGTGGATCAATTAAGTTCAGGGTCAAATCATTTGCGGATGAAACAAAATCATTTCATTCTAAAACTATTCAAGTTAAAATAAGTTGACGATTAAAAAAAACCTTTTTTTAAGGTTATGTTTTGTGTAAAAAAAGGTTTCGTCAAAGTTATCTTTCTTGAATTTTAGGTACCATTGATTGTATGTATCTGGAGTTGAAGTAATGCTGTTTAAATAAAACCAAGTTTCAAAATTATTATAACAACATCAACTACTTTTGATCAATTCAATGTTTTGATTATTCCATGCATTCTCCTTATTGAGTCTATATATGTTAACTTTTTCATTCATTGTCCTGGACCCAATTCAATAACTCAATGACTCGTAACCCCAAACTGTACCACTCCTAATTATGTCACTTTTCAGTTTATATTATATATATACATATATCACATACTATATATATAATATATATATAACATTATCAATTATGATTATTAAACATTATATTATCTCGTACTTTTATGGTGGAAAATAATAAAACATATGTTATTAAATGATATTTATAATATGCTTTCTTTGTTTATTTTATTATGGACATTACACTCTCCTTAAAAAAGAAATTTGGAATCAGTATATTACTATTCTTTTTTGTATTGTGCATATATTTTCTTTAACGTCTTCAAATCAACTCACTATGCACGATGCTCCCTGAATCTTTTCGCCTCTCGTACACCTTTTCCATGATATCCCAATATTAGCGACATGAGCTTATTAGGCCTCGTTTGTTGTGCATGTGATGAGCATGCGTAATATGAAAGTACAATTTGATTGAAAAGTAGAGAGCAACTATTGCAAATCGCACAAATAATATTACAATAACGGGTTGGTATCTGCTATAAAGAAAACTATATATCAGAGTTGACAATCTGATTATATGTGTCAAAAATAAAAGATTAGCGAAGAATAATACCCTGTGACAGAAAATGAGATAGCCATGTGTTAGTGAAGAATGTTGAAGCGGGAAGATTATCGAGAAGTCTTTTTTCCCTTTTTCGTGGTTTTTTTTTTTGTAAAAGATTTTTGTTTGTAAATTTTTGCAATATGAAACTATACTAGATTGATAGGATAGTAAGAAATGATTATTTTAGAAAAATTTCTCTTTGTTGATTTTGCAATTTGCATTAATTATATTATTTGTCTTCATAATTGATTTGTTTTTTTTTTTTGGAATTTTCTGAAATATATGTTGAATGAATTGTGAATAGTATTGTTTTTTTTTTTTTTTGCAATCTTTGTAATTATATATTTGAATGATGTGTTGTTAGGTTGGACTTTGTTGTATTTTGCAACAAGTGAGGGTTTTTGTAATTTAATAGGGGGCACCATTGCTCCCCTTATTATATTATATAATAAAAGATTAGAGTTTTTTTTGGGGTTGGGGGGGGGGGGGGGGTAAGGGGAAGGAAAGCGTAAAGATTAAGTTTTTTTTTGCAACAACTAGTTTCTTTTGAAGATGTTATAGGACTTACGGGACGTTTGGCAAGTGGAAATGGGAATTTTGGGGATATGATGGGAATGAGAATAGGAATTGAAGGTTAAATTCATAAAATATTCTCAATCCAATGTTTGGTATAGTTGGAATAAATCTAGGAGATAAATTGTATTATGTTCTTTAATTAACAATGTCTCACATAATTTGCCAAAAGAAAAAAGAAAAGGAAAAAAAAATGAATTCCCCATCTATTACTACCCCCTAGGTAATAAATGGTAGGAGATTCACCCCTTTATTCCATTCCCTCCTTATTTAATCCCATTCCAACTTACCAAACATTGCAATTGGCTTAAATGAGAATAATATTCTCATTCCCACCTCCAATTCTCATCCCAAACACCAGTTATTAACTAGTTTTTTACGTGTGCCCTTACTGGTAACATTTTTAGTTAAACTTTATCTTTTCTATAATTTTGAAAGTATTGTTACGATTTTGGTCATCCTTAAAATACTAAGTATAGATATAAAATATAAATTTGGTTGAAGAAGTTATTGTTGTATATATTTATATTGATAAAGGGAAGCATGAAGTAGAAACTTAAAATAATTAATTAATAAATTATGAATTAGATATTTGAAGAGATTATAGAAGAGAATAAAGTTAAATTTAGGAGCAATGATTCAAAATGAGGTGTCACTATGAGGAGAAGGGAGTGATTATAAYATGCCAAGTGTCGAATATGTGTTTGGGGGTGTGTTTTAATATGAAGGGTATAGATTACACTACTTTAGTTTCTAATAATGTTATACTTACTACATTTTCTTTTGAATAGGAACAATATGCTTAATACAAACTTCTGGATAAAATTTAATTGTGATTGTGAAAGTGGTAGCGATTGAGATTGAAGCATGCGACCAAGAGAGATATAGAAAGAAAGAACATGCTTAAAAAAAAGGAAACATATGTTGGTATTAATTTGATATTTTTGTGTTTAGTAAATATTGATATTGAAAGGAAATGACATACTTTCATCTGTTTCAAATTACTCACTACACTTTCTATTTAAATAAATTTTAAATTATTTGGTATACTTATTTTTTCGACAAAACACTTTCAATATCTCTCTATTCTCACATGGACCCCTTTAATTCTTCCTTTCTATCTCTTTCTCCCCAAAATTTGCTTAAGAGTCCATAATTTTAAATGTGTAACGATTATTGTGAAGCAGAAAAAAGTACGAGTTTTGATTATGTGACTTAAATTGTATTTAATTTTCTCCCATCATTTTCTTTAAAAATGAGGTTATTATTAGATTTTTAACATTTGAAAAACCTATCAAGTATGTACATACATGGGACCATGAAAAAAGTTACCTACATCCATGATCATCCCATAAATCATGCAGATGTTGTTTTATATCTCATTTTCAAGAAGTTCTTTTGACTATAGTGTAATTTAAAGTTGAAAACATGAACTATATACACACATTGAGGAATTATATATAATAGGTATCATGTGAAAACAAATCTTAGGTGAAAAAAAAACTTTTAATCTTGACCGTAGGATTTGGGATGGACGATCATGATTTAATTTATGTATATACTTGTATTTCAATCTGGGGACATTGAAGGTTTAAAGGGTACACGTTACTGTTCATCAACAGTAGCTGAAGTCTTGTGTACCCTTTGCTGCTTGTATGTACCCTTTAAAATGTAAAATTTACCCTTTATTTTGGTTTTCACGTTTTCATTAGCATGTGGTTTTCATTGGATCTGACTCTCTCTCTCCTTCCTCCGCCCCCCTTCCTCTCCTCTCTCTCTCTCTCCTCTCTATATATATATATATATATATATATATATATTATATATATATATATATATATTATATATATATATATAATATATAATATATATATATATATTATAAATTATATATATATATATATTATATATATATAGAATCAGGTTCATATGAGAACACCTTATTTATGAGAATATAAGAATTTAATCTAGGCATTCAAATAAACCAAACAAATCTGAACTGTCCATTATTTAACTAATTTTTCTATTTTTTTCACTATCCTTCTCTCACTGATCTCTCTTTCCTCAACCCATTTCTCTCTCCACGCTTACTCCACTGCCATGTCAGCTACCGCCGGACCAACGTCGTCGCGAAGTAGCCTGACTCGCACAAGCTCCACGCATATACCTATGCAACACGGCCCACCGAATATGAACCCCGACGCAACCTCAATGAGCCACCATCGAACACCAAATCGCGGCCCCCACTACACACAAATCAAGCCCAACCCAGGTGCCTTACCGTCGCACCACTCGCGCACCTGTTCCCTTCGAAAACCCCAACCCAGCCGCACCCAATCTTAATTGTTTTTGAATTGGGTTAGGTTTTGATTGGGGGTTTTTGATTAGTGGTGGTGGTGTGTGCGACAGTTGGTGGCTATTTGTGCGTACGGTGGTAGTGGTGGTTGTTTCTGGGTTCGAGGAGGTTGGTGCGGTGGTTGTCGTTGTTGATGAGGTGAGGGCAGGTGTGGGGTGAGGGTGTGCTGGGCTAGGGTGGTGCGGGAGTGTGGGATGGTTACTTGGTGAGGTAATGGTACGAACGACGGTGGTGGTGGCTTGGTGGTTCGGGCTAGTGCTTGGTTGGCGCTAGGGTTCAATGGTTTAGGCTAGAGCCTCAAGGAGGAGAGAAAGTTGTAAAAAGCGTAGAACATGAAGCTTTGATTTGCAAAACACAAAGATTAAATCTATAGAACATAATATTAAAATTGTAGAACATGAAATTTTAATTTGGAACATCAATTAAATCTGTAACACACTAGAACATGCATAAAAATGTAGAACATCAGTGCTAAAAATTGTAGACATAAAGCTATAGTTGTATGAACTGAAGTATAAAAGTGTAGACATGGAGTTCTCATAGTTCTCATCTAAGATGAGTTCTCATGGGATCTCACCCTATATATATTATATATATATATAATGATCATGTAAAAACACAAACTTAGGTGAAAACTAAAAACTTTAATCTTGACCATAGAATTTTCAAGATGGATCAGATTAATCTCTATGTATATACTTGTAATTCAATTTGGGTAACATTGAAGGTTTAAAGGGGTAACGCATCAATGTTTCATCAATAGTAGGTCAAAGTCTTGTGCACCCCTTTACTGCTTGTATGTACACCTTAAAATGTAAATGCACCCACTTATTTGATTTTCAACGTTCTCATATAACATGTGGTTTCACTGGATCCTGATATATATATCATATATATATATATTATATATATTATATATATATATATATTATAATATATATATATTATAATATATATATATATATATATGTAGATTTCAGATAAGTTGAGATAAGTCAAATAAGTTGAAGAGGCAGAAGGGAACATGCCCCTCGTGTGTGTTAGCATAGTAATGTATAGCTGGCTTGTGTAGGTAATTTGTTATTGTTGTTGTGCTGAATGTTGTAGTGGTGTGCCAGCATTGTCATGTACTACACACCATCTTTTCTTTGTCTTTTCTGCATTGTACTCTCTCCACTAAGGAGCAGACGCGTGTATCACTCTGGTGATTCCTTAGGATGTATATATATATCAGCTCTTAGGGTTGTAAACATTTTTATTCAAATGAATGAGAAATCGCAGCTTGCAAGCTTAACCAAAATCTCATCACCCTTCTCTTGGTATCAGAGCCAAGTTTGTAAAGACCTGATGTTTCATCCAATCTCATCAAATTTCCAGTCTGATTATAACTAAAAACCTCATTTTTCATCACCCTAACAGATTAATCCCAAACATCTCTCAAATATGCTCTGATCATGGCCAAAATCTCAGACATCATGAGCCCTCTTTACCTGCATCCCACAGATGGACAAAGCTTAATGTCTGTTGATAAGCTCACAGGATCAGGCAACTATATACAGTGAAGAAGGGAAATAGAGCTAGCACTACTGGTCAAAAGAAAGCTGGGGTTTGTGACAGGGGGAGTAGTGAAGGACAAAGATGATGAGCTCAAAAGGGATCAGTGGGATACTTGCGATTGCATGGTGATTTCATAGATAACTACCAATGTGAGTGATTCCATCAAAAGATCAATCTTGTTCATGAAGACAYCCAAAGAAGTTTGGAAGAACCTTGAAGTGTGATTCTCTTAAGTGAGTGGCTTGAGGGAGTATAAGTTATGCAAGGAAGTATATGATCTCAAACAAAGAGGGAAGTCAGTGAATGACTATTTTACTACATTGAGTGCATTGTGAGAGGAGATTGAAGGTCTCAACATTTTCCCAACAATTTCTGAACTCAATGCTCAAACAATAGCATATGTGAATGTTGTTAGAGCAATGAGAGATGAAATGTGTCTCTTCRAGTTCTTGATGGGGCTTGATGATGACTATGCTCCTGTTAGGTCACAAATCCTCATGAAATCACCTCTTCCCTCAGTTGAGGAAGCATGTGGCATGGTGCAACAGGAAGAAGCTCAAAAGTGGATTGCAGATGGTGGTAAGCATGAGGGGAGGCTCTAGCAATGAATGAAACTGGTAAGACACGAGGAAAGTCTCACAAACAAGAAAGATCATACAAGGATGTGAGCACAGGACACATCATGGAAAATGTGACATGCTTTGTGTGCAACAAGAAAGGTCACTATGCTAAGAATTTTTGGAGGGTTGTAGGCTACCCAAAGTAGCACCCTCAATACAAGAAGCAGATGCAGATAAAGGAGCAGGATGCTAAGGGAAGGCAAGGCAATGCCAAGGGCAAACCCTTTGTAGAAAATGCACAAGCTCGYTATGAATTGAATGMGTTGACRTTAGAGGAGATACAACAACTTCTCAAGCTTCTACCTTCAAGCTCTACAATAAAGGAAGCTTWTGAAACTAATGAGGAGATAGACACTGGTTTTGCAGGCATGAGTACATTTAATGATTCTAATAACAGGCATTGTGGGTGGATAATTGATTCAGGGGCCACTCACCATATGACCACTATGTTTGATAACTTGATAAACCCCGTGAGAGTTAAAAACAATTCAAAAATCACTCTGCCTAATGGAAAATTCTCAGTTGTGTCTTATGTGGGATCAGTGAACCTAGGAAACYATATTCAAWTAAAAAATGTGATGTATGTGCCAGATTTCAAGTATAACTTGATGTCAGAAAGTAGGTTAATTGGTGATAATGCCTGCACTGTGATTTTTTAACATGATATGTGTTTCATTCAGGACTGTGCCACCCACAAAACTAAAGGCATAGGAAGAATGAAGAAAGGATTGTTCTACTTGCAGTCTGATGGAAGGAAGGAAGAGTTAGCATTGAAGAGGAAGAAACCTGRTGTTGAGAACTTGCAAGGCAATGTTGAATGTAATAATGTTAATGCTTTTGGAACCAAATGTAATGCAGTTGAACTTGATGAGTGTTCTTTGTGGCATAATCATTTAGGACAGTACATGCTCCATTGAGAGTAATGAATAAAATGCAGTGTTTGCCTTATGCTTGTGATTCTAAATCTGATGTGTGCTTGATATGCCCAATGGCAAGATTCACCAAACAACCATATGTTAAAAGTGTGTCTCATGCAAAGAGGGTTTTTGAATTAATCCATATAGACATTTGGGGGTCATATATACAAGGTGCCTGCAAGGGGAAACTTTAGGTATTTCCTCACCATTGTTGATGATTGCTCAAGAGCCACTTGGATACACTTACTGAAATTGAAGTCAGATGCTTATGCTGTCATAAAGAAGTTTGTGATGTTTGATAAAACATGATTTCATGCTCAAGTGAAGATTATTAGGTCACATAATGCACTCGAGTTCAATGATGATAGCTGTAAAAGGTTATATAATGAACTGGGCATAATACATCAGACTTCATGTGTGGATAGGCCACAACAGAATGGTCGGGTAGAGAGAAGACATAGAAATGACTTAGAAATAACAAGAGCTCTGAGGTTCCAGGCTGGACTTTCATTGAAAATTTGGGGTGACTGTGCATTGACTGTAGTGTACATCATTAATAGACTTCCAAGTGAAGTTTTGTAAGGCAAGACCCCTTATGAAAAACTATTTGGAGTCATGCCTGAATATAGAGAATTGAGACCATTTAGG
>SNQN01000596.1:81309-134939 GCA_008642245.1 Bassia scoparia
AAGTGCTAAGAATTGTGTTTGGGGATAAATTGTGATGATCTATTATTCATGAATTCTTAGGTATTTATACACACCTAAGATATCTAATATAGGAAACAATCTTCTCACGATATATAATATCCTAACAAACTACTAACAATATTCTATTATATCCTATTCATATGGAAAATATGATATATTTTCCTTATCTATCTTATCTTATATTCCTAACAGCAAGCTTGTAAAATWATCTTCAATATGATATATTTATTATATTACTAATCCCGTGTCCATGTYTCCGCCGTTTTTAAATTGACGTTTTCCCATACTCCTATCGTGTTCGTGTCRATACCCATATCCGTTTTTGGTGCAACCCAGCCTATAACCTCTATAAACACCCGAAAAAACTTTACAAAAGAAATGTGTTAATCACCATTTCACTAGTGTCCAATAAACCATTACCTTTAAAGAAAATCTAGCAACGATTAAAAGAAAAAGAGTAAAAACAAACAAAAACCAAAATTCTCCCCCCTTGTAAAAGGACACACTAACGAATCCCAATAAAAACATTACAGTATAAGCATGCTTTTTTCTTTTCCTCTCTTTTCCTAATTCTCTTCCATTTCACWATCTCCCTTTTTTCTTTTCTTTTTTCCTTTATTTAATTTTTCTTTCTTGCGGTTGACTGACCATTTACTATCCTTCTAAAAATCACCAATAATRCTCACTTTTCACTCCATATATATACCCACAATTACATTCCTCATTTTGAAAAAAATACCATTCTCTTTCTTTCTTTCTCTCATTAATTTTCATAATTACATCCCAAAATTAAAATTAAAAAAGATGGCATCATACATTAACAGCCTCCATAGCTGCTCTTCCCTAGGTTACTGGGATCTACACAACCTTGGAGTTCTCAACGCAGACATAACATCACCTTCTTGTACMACTACATACTCACTCCCTTGTTTTCCTTTCCTTCTTCCTACTATATTTAACTTGCCATTATTTGCAACATTATTGTTAGTTATAGTATAATCTTATTATTGTTATTATTTTTTCTGATTATAGCAGATGATATGGATAACCTTAATGCAGCATCATTGATGATGTTACCAACTTCGCATTATGATGACTGCTCTAATAATTTTCTCTCCACGGGCTACCTCGAAGACGCTTTGATCGAGTTTAGTGTCCGTTTTAAACGACGACGGCTAATGGTTTCCTCTAATAACAATCATTTTAGTGATGATCATTACAATTATGACCACCATAATCAGGTTGCAACTCACCTTGATGATCTTGTAAGTGACAGTTAATGGGGTTCCTAATTAATTTAATTTGCTAGCTTTAGCATATTTACGTATATATAATAACGTAGAATGACTGATAAATTGTTGTTGCTGTTGTCATTGTAGAGTTGTTGGAGTAACTGCTTTGCAAACTACAGCATGCAATCAGAAGAACAGGAGTTAAGCCATGCAAATTTTCTCACTCATCATGACATGCAATATTCCTTAGGTACCACAAATCTGTTATACCACTAACAAACTTTAATTTGTTACTCTACTGTACATTATTCTAATATTAGCATTATTAGCTGTCTCCTTGAAATCTATTAAAGTTTCTAGCACTCCATTTACTGTTTTAGACTTTTGAAATATCGAGTGAGTGTGAKTATATTTCAAACATAATCCTACACTGTTTAATCAAACGACCACTSTTCTTAGTTAAAATTATAACACAATATATTTAAGACAATGTTATATGTAGTCCTTTGATTTACATATAAGTATTAAATATATTTCTATTAATGAAAACAAGTTAGGAAAGCAAGATAAAATCACACACGTTTCAATGTAATTAATAATGATTTGAATTTTGGTGCGATGCAGGGGATATTATGGAGAAGCCGGTGAAGGAAATGTACCACGACGAAGTAGTAGATTTCAAAGAAAGAAAGACATTAGTGCTAGAGGAAGCAATTACAAGTTCTCCAAATCTAATGATGGACTTGTCTTCATCACCATACTTCAAAGACTCTAGTTCAAACAAAAGACTTGCTTACAGCAGTGACACAAATTCCACCGATTCGTCTTCTATCTCGGGTACTTATTTTTCAACCCTTTTCTCTCATATTAGTAGTAGTAGTTGTTGCTCTTATAATTAATTTCAACTTTTATGACTTTGATACATTATTACGTTCATATCGTACGACGAACACTACCATATCATATTATCATCAGATCAAATTGACACACATTTAGTTAAGTGGGCTCCTTTAATTTAATTATTTCTGTACTACAAGGGAAGTAGTGGAAGTAAGTATATCTGTATATAGACTTGACACAATGTGTGGACTTAGTTTATTGCCCCCACACTCCTCATTTTCCATCCTAAAATACCTACTTCTTATACGGTTGAAAAAACAAAATTCCCTTTTTTTCATAGATTCCAATCCCATTATCAGTTTTAAGTTTTTATTTGAGATAATGATTCTTTAATAAATTTAATAGAAATAAAACGTTAAAGTAACTAAAATCTTTGTTTGGAACATAAACTCACAAATTAGACAAAGTATTAGGTACATCGGATGCACAATAAGTTTACTGTACATCAGATTAGAGTGACTTTTTTAATTAATATAGTAACCCATTTTATCAATATAGTGACCCTTATTATTTATCACTATATTGATGTAAAATGAAAGTGGGTCACTATATTGATGTAAAGGGTCACTATATTAATATAAAGGGTAACTATATGCTTGATGCACAATAAATTTATTGTGCATCTGATGCATACAATACCTTCTGCACAAATTATAGTTTAGTTCGTTTATATGTTGTCCTCGATCAAGGAGGGGACCTCACTACTGTCTCTTATACACATCTAGATGTGTATAAGAGACAGCATAATCCTACACTGTTTAATCAAACGACCACTGTTCTTAGTTAAAATTATAACACAATATATTTAAGACAATGTTATATGTAGTCCTTTGATTTACATATAAGTATTAAATATATTTCTATTAATGAAAACAAGTTAGAAAAGCAAGATAAAATCACACACGTTTCAATGTAATAATGATTTGAATTTTGGTGCGATGCAGGGGATATTATGGAGAAGCCGGTGAAGGAAATGTACCACGACGAAGTAGTAGATTTCAAAGAAAGAAAGACATTAGTGCTAGAGGAAGCAATTACAAGTTCTCCAAATCTAATGATGGACTTGTCTTCATCACCATACTTCAAAGACTCTAGTTCAAACAAAAGACTTGCTTACAGCAGTGACACAAATTCCACCGATTCGTCTTCTATCTCGGGTACTTATTTTTCAACCCTTTTCTCTCATATTAGTAGTAGTAGTTGTTGCTCTTATAATTAATTTCAACTTTTATGACTTTGATACATTATTATTACGTTCATATCGTACGACGAACACTACCATATCATGAGATCAAATTGACACACATTTAGTTAAGTGGGCTCCTTTAATTTAATTATTTCTGTACTACAAGGGAAGTAGTGGAAGTAAGTATATCTGTATATAGACTTGACACAATGTGTGGACTTAGTTTATTGCCCCCACACTCCTCATTTTCCATCCTAAAATACCTACTTCTTATACGGTTGAAAAAACAAAATTCCCTTTTTTTCATAGATTCCAATCCCATTATCAGTTTTAAGTTTTTATTTGAGATAATGATTCTTTAATAAATTTAATAGAAATAAAACGTTAAAGTAACTAAAATCTTTGTTTGGAACATAAACTCACAAATTAGACAAAGTATTAGGTACATCGGATGCACAATAAGTTTACTGTACATCAGATTAGAGTGACTTTTTTAATTAATATAGTAACCCATTTTATCAATATAGTGACCCTTATTATTTATCACTATATTGATGTAAAATGAAAGTGGGTCACTATATTGATGTAAAGGGTCACTATATTAATATAAAGGGTAACTATATGCTTGATGCACAATAAATTTATTGTGCATCTGATGCATACAATACCTTCTGCACAAATTATAGTTTAGTTCGTTTATATGTTGTCCTCGATCAAGGAGGGGACCTCACTATGAACTCTTTAATAAAGTCATACTATTCTATTGTATATACTCACATCAATAACAAATTAAATTAAAGTTTTGTAGTACTCTCATTTTGTTCTCTAATATCACTTCCACTAGATATTGACATATGCTAATTACTAAATGTGAAAATATAGTGTATGTAGAAGTGGTTTAATGAGTTCAAACTATGTGATTAAGAAAAGTAGAAGAACTAAATCTATGGTTCCAAAAAAGAGAGATATAAGTCCAAATGTTAAGGGTACGAAAGATTTTTATGGATGAAAAGTGGAATAATGATTATTTCAAATTATTGAAAGGACAATGGAAGTGTATGTATGTAGTAAGTATGTATATGTATATATAGGTAATATTGTTTAACCAATGTCGATGTCCTCTAAGTATTGATTTCTCACATATTTAATAATTGGATATTTTAAATAGAAAACTTTGGACCATTATGATTAGAGTATAAAATACTTCCTCCGTATAAAAAAAAAGTGTTAGTTACACTTTAATAAAATATGTCTCACATATATTATAAAAATATAACTTTTTTTTTGATACGGGTTCATGTCGAAGAAATTTTATTTTCCATTATAAATTTTAATGAGTTTGAAAAAAATCATTTTGGAATAAAAATTAACGTTTGAATGTGATACTACATGCATAAACATAAATTTTGTAAATGTTTTTTTTATACTATAAATTTTGTAAATGTTGATTGTTACCATGTGACTAAAGTTTCACTAAAAGTTTTGTAACTAATATTTGACATATGGTGTTAGCTTACGTGAATGAGAAAGCAAAATTCATAATAATTTTGTACATACTTGTATAATGAAGAAACTTACAGTACACGGAAAAAAGTACTTGTATACGTACAAATATTGACAATTCATAAAATCTCTAACACAAGCCAAAAAAATTGGAGACTTAAGTGGGCGTATGGTTGTGAATAATTCAGTACTTATTACTATAAATTACCATGCATGATGCATGTGTTGTGACTTTTATATGTATTGGCAGTATTGTTATTAATCATGGAAGAAGCAACTTTAGTATTATGAAGATAAAGTGAATATGCATGTTTATTTTTGTACCATCAATCCATCATCTCTAACTATGGTAGTATTGCATTGTGGGTAATAGAGAGTAGTATTATTATTATTATTATAAATGTCTATGTATAACGATATGTAATGGGGACCAAAATAATAAGATACACGAAAGGATTATAAAACACAATAATGTAGCGAGTTTATTTTGAATTATTTTGGAGTAACATGTTATAAGTTGTACATAAGTATGAATCAATTTAATTTGTATCATATTGTACATAAAGTTATAAGTCTCGTATTTAATGAGCGGTTTTACTGTCTTTGATTCCCGCAACGTGCTTAATGATATGATGAGTTTCTTAACTCTTAAACAATCTAAAGTTTTAACTTTGCCCTCTAAGATATCTAACATTTACTAAAACTAACAAGGTAGTGGTCCTACATAAAAAAAGACAAACAATTTATTTCCTAACATGACAATCTAGTTAGTTGATAAAACTCGATCTATATGTAAGTTAATGCATGTTTTCAATAATTAAACATCTTTTTAGAAATCAATACAAGTATCAAAATGTTAAATTATAGATCGAATCGTTTTCATATCACCACTCTCCTTAAAATCACTTGGCTTTTTAATATTATACGTAGATTAAACATTAATGAAAATTTGAAAATAAATAATAATAATAATAATAATAATAATAATAATAATAATAATAATAATAATAATAATAATAATAATAATAATAATAATAATAATAATAATAATAAAATCTAAGCCTATCCATCTCTTTTGCCGTTTATCTTTTTCCATCTTTCTCTTTAATTCAAAAGAGAATAAAATAAGAAAAAGATACATATACAGTGAATAGTGGTAACAACTATTGTCAAATTGTAGCATGTCTGTCTGCCGTTGTGTTTACGGTGAACACATCATGTCTACTCATGAACATTCTCTACAATATTTCAAGGAGCAAATTTTCTCACCCTTCTTGAAAAGTTCAAAACTTATGACAGCTAAAATAGTAAAATTAACTTAATTATTTATGCAGGTCCCGTTTCTAAATACTATTGTATTTTTCATTGTTTTCGAGCCACAACTTCAACATTTATCTATATTAACCTGTATCTAAAGTTTTATAACCAAGGTATAACTAATTAGTAATTACTAATCCTTGTATATTTATGCGTGATACTAGGTGTTACAACTGATGAGAGGGAAAAAAAGAAGAWGAAGAAAGTGAACACAGCAACAAAGAAGATGGTATACCCATTTGGGTTAGTGAAGCCGGGGGGTGAAGAAGGGGACATAACCCTCAAAGACATAAACAGAAGGATACTAATGCCTCCTACTAGACCCCTCAAACATCCTGTGGGAGACTTTGCTTGTCGCCCCGCCGTGTCGCCACACGGCCCGGGCTTATCCGGCAAGGCTGTGGTGGCCTTGACAAAAATCCACACACAAGGCAGAGGGACCATTACCATTATTAGAACCAAGGGCTGACATTTCATACATGTATAATGAGGGTTAGTTAATGGGGATAACAAAATTGTGGATAAATGTGTCATGTATTATATTGTAGCATAGCTATATTTTATAGAGTCATTCTTCTTTTGACTTTWATATTTTAGTTAGACATTTTTTAAAAGTAGGGTCTATATATATGTAAATTGCGGAATATTATTTGTAATGAAAAACATTTAGCCATTCCTTTGTCTATGTTTAATTTATTAACTCATTTGATAAGATCACATGGGTTTTTACATGGGTTAGATAGAATCAAGTCCTGCATTACAAGATTGTCTTCTCACTGGGAGTAAAAGAGAGAATCAAAAAAAGAAAAAAAGAGGAAGAGTGAATAAAGTGGTGAAAAGAATGGAAGTAAAAGAGAATGGGGTAAAAAGTAGTTATGGGTTAGTTGGGTATGTTACGTCTAGTCTGTAGTGAGTAGTGACATTCTTTCCTGGGAGTTAGATTTAGAGAAMTGCAGACTTGAGAGTAGTCTGACTTTGAATATTGCATTTAGTTTTTGCGTCACAAAAGTCATGCACAAGTTATGATTTTGTTTGCAACATACCAGATACCACTCATACCACATTACCACCACCTTTTGGTCAAATAATTAATCAACTGTTGTCTCGCTTTCAATCATGGATTCATGCCTCTGCTTCCACTTAACTCTACCTTTCGTAATTTACCTTAGCTTAACCACAGCCATTTCAATGTAATCCAAAAATGAAGGTCTGAGATGAAAATAACAATGTTTTCTTAAATCTATAATATCATTAACCTAAGCTCAATGACTGTCTCTTATACACATCTAGATGTGTATAAGAGACAGTAATTTACCTTAGCTTAACCACAGCCATTTCAATGTAATCCAAAAATGAAGGTCTGAGATGAAAATAACAATGTTTTCTTAAATCTATAATATCATTAACCTAAGCTCAATGATACCCGAACTAAACTCAATTGAAGTGTTATCCAACTTTAACTCAAAACTACAATAACTCAATAATAATCATTATTGTCCAACTTTTTTTTGTAATCACTCACAATATGATTTGATTTTACATTATTGTAATCTTTCCAACTATATTATTAAAATTTTTATACGGAGTACTTAAACATTGTATTATATTTTGAGTATTATTTTACCTTACTCGTTCTAGAAAAAACTCTTTGGTCCTACACTTGGGAACATTTTTTTTTTTTTTTACAATTAACGTACTTTGACCTATAAGCGACTTTTTGGGTCATCAATAAATAAATAGAACCCGAAATTCATTTTTGACCAAATACACAAACCATTTTTTAAACAAGTCAAGTCAAGAATCAAGATCGACCAGGTTAAAGTTAAATCGACCGACTTTTTACCGAAAACATTTGGTTATGAACAAAAAAGGGGTTTATAAAATGGGTTGGTCGTAACAAATAAATAGAAACTGAAATCCAATCGACCGACCAACATACTTGTTATCAAAAACATTTGATGAGCAACACCAACAACAAAGTCTTAATCAATACGAAGAATTGTATAAATCATAAATATAAATTATTTTCATAACAGGGAACTAAGGAGATGACACATGTTAACCTTTCCTTTCAAATTTGTATTATTAAATATAGAAATAGACTGAACAAACTTAAGGATAAGATTATCTATTTTCAAAAAATAAAATAAACTATTAATAAAAAAAATCTAATGATAGTCATTAGTGTTTTCTTAAATTTAATAATGAGAATTAGTTTTAATTCAAAGTCAACATAAATTATAGTTATACGGAGTATTTGTTTAAATTAAATATATAAATAATTACTTTATATTGTTGGGCCTCTAAGAAGGAACATATTGAAAAGGTATGGATCACAWAAATGAAGATATTGAAATGGAAATAAAAAATGAAGTTATCTGTTTGAAAGTTGGTGTTGCGGTCTTGCGGATATTGCGAGCGAGTTAAAGGAAATCGCTTGGATTGAAAATGTAAGACAGAGATTTTAGGGGGCACCGGTGCAAAGAGTGAAAGAGTGGAATCACGGAAATTTCAAACGAAATAGAGAGAGATCGAAAATGACTTGGTGGAAAGGAGTTAGAAAAGAAATGAAATATATTGTTGACTTGCAAGAGAATGAGTCTCTCAATCGTAGGATGTGGAGGAGGAAGATTTGATCTTCGTGAATGATTTTTCGAAATAATCACTTTTGATTCATGTTATTTAACTTCACTCATGAAATTAAGACTTTGGTTGATATTAGTCAAAAGTGTACATTGTGCATATTGTGCAGCATGTGCATCTATGAAGTACGAGTTGCGTGCTTTTCATAATGAATGAATATTAAAGCCGCATTATGTTTGAATTGCATCTACGAAGTAATTATTGTATTTAATAATTATAACATGCTTAATTAATTTGGAGAGTATTCAAAAGAAAAGCAAGAAAAATAGAAAATTGAAAGACATATAAGAGAGGTGGTCCAATAAAAGAGGGAGACAATGATTTTATAGGTTTTGTCTAATTGAGACAATGATTAGTTTGTGAGTGAACTAAAATCCTTTATTGACCTTTCTACATTCAAACCACATGCCAACTCGCCTTCTTATGCCCACCAAATCTTAGTAGGTCAAGTGTGGATTTTACCACATTTTCCACTAAATTGGTCTAATAAGTATAGTAGCTACCATACACTTGGTAAAATCTATACCTGGTAAAAAGTAAACCCGAATCCGAATCCGTCCGAAAATGATTCAAAAATAACACTGTTCGATTCGTTATTGACCAACTGCCTTTCTCTCAAAATTTTCAACCTAGCCCTGTTGGGGTTCGGATCACCCACCTCGTCGGACTACCCGAACAACATTAATAAGATATTGTCCGTTTTAGGARTAGTCCACACGGATTTGTTTTTGGATACTTTCCCAAAAGGTCTCATACTAATAGGAGTATGCACTCACTTATAAAGAACTCGCATCTTTCTTATTCTTTCCATGTGGGACTTGAATTGTCTATCCCAACAAGCCCAAAGCTCATTTAAGTGATACGGCTTCTTGTGGTACTCCTAGTGAGTAATTTCCATCTTTATGACGTATTGAATTTTTACAAGACAATATAATGGATACTATGTATTATGTATATGATTAACATAAACTTATTGACTGTTGCCCCATAATAGTAAACATCTTTATAAATTTATAAGGATCGAGGTAGAAAGTCGTCTTTTTGATATAACAAATTGAACTTGTACCTTAACTCAAGCTATTATCTCACTCATTTTCTAATTCATTCTCAACCAATATTTGTTKATTTTCAATTAATTAAATCATGACCTGATGTATGTTTAGATATAACCGATAGTATCATGAAATTTGTGTCCAAAATTATATGACAAACGGAGGGTCAAAGGAAGATTAAAGCAATGATTAGAGTATGTGGCAAACAAAGAAAAGTATTCCATATGATGAGTAGATAAAAGGCATGCGAAAACAAAAAAAAAAGGCAGACAAAATCGATGATGCTGTAATTCATTACATTTTACTAGCAAAGTAGCTAGTAGCATTCGACGTACCAGACAGGCAGACATTACACATTTGCACTCGATCATAAGAAACATTCATGTCATAGATGATACGAGTACCAATAGTTGACTACACGAGTGTTATAGAGATAGATAGATCATTATAGTGCCTTAGTGGGAACTGGGAAGAATGACTCTACTATGATTATCTGCCATTCCTTTCTATTTATTGAAGTTGAATAAAGCTAGTCCTGTATTACCTGCAAAAGTCATCGCATTAAACCATGGTTAGTTCATTAAAACAAAATCACTTACGTCCACACTAATAGATGTTAGTCCTAATTTTGCTTCTAGTCGAATAAATTGCTAGACTACTCACATGAAGTTTGCACACTAATAAAGCGGAACATGAATAATCACTTACGTCCACACTTGTTTATTCCAACAGGGCGGTTCCTAATATTACATCTCTTAGGAATTCCAATAGCAATACCAGGGTTGAGTCCTGAGTCCAGCATTCCTAGCCAAGGGAGAAACTATCACAGCYCACAGGCATCTTGGTGCTGTCTTTATTAAGGCCGCCACCTTCGAGCAGCACCAAGGTGTTACTCTAGCCTTCGCATCTCTTGCTGCCGCCAAGCATGGACGCGCCTGCTGCATTGCCCTCCTTTATAAGCAATGCATTTGTTGTTAACAAAAATGCCACTGCTGCAATAGTGCAATGTGAATGCTTTTCATGTCTTGCACCCTATTTTGTTATTGATTATTCTGTGTGAAGACTAGTATTATTAGTTTGGACTGATTATATACTATAACATAATTCATAATAATGTTTTTATTAATTTGAGTGTGACCAAATAATGGGAAAGAATTGAGTATCAGATTTCCCAACTTTGTGAGTGCGGTGGTTGAYAGGTGTATATGTGGTTGGATTTTGATTTCTGCACAAACTTTTGTCGTTGATTGTTCTTCAAAAACACTAATGATTTTGGGTTGCATTTAGATGTTTGTAATGATAAAATGTAGCATTAAGGTCATCTAATATTACTTATATTATGATTGTTGCTTTGCTCTTGTTAGTTAGGTAATAACTTTTCCTATCATAATGGAAAAACTTGTTTATTGTGCTACTAATTGTTTTGGGATTTTTTTCCATATACCCCTGAGTTTTAGCCTAATAACTCATATATCCCCGTGTTTTTAGAAACAGTTCCCTCACATTAGAAAAAATAYCCCAAATACCCTTAATTAAGCCAAAAACTGTTAAATTTTAACACCGTTAGTCTTCTAGCCAATTAACCCCCTAAATCATCCCACTTAACTATAATTTATTCTCTCTCCTCCTAATACCTCTTTAATTAAACCAAAAGAAAAAGAAAAAAAACAATCTTTAGTTCGTGCACAAGCAGCTCATAGTCCAATGCACAATCACCATTAACTCACCATTTCATCATCAGCTCATAGTGCACCAATGCACAGTCACCATTAACTCACCATTTCATCATCAGCTCATAGTGCACCAATGCACAATCACCATTAACTCACCATTTCATCATCATTAACTCACCWTTAAGCTCGTGCTTGAGTAGAATCCCATTTTCTCAAATTGTTGGAATATACTGTATGTTCAAACTGAAAGGCTTGCCTTTAGAAGAAGATATAATGAGACACTTGAATTGGGTACCCGAGTTCGAATTTGGGTGGCTAAGCTATCTTGGGTTCGAGTTTGAAYCTGGGCAAAATCTCTGTCGCCAATCAAGGGCGGTGTAGGAGTGTGGTCGCGGGTAAGTGGTGTTGAGGGAAGCGTGGTCGCGGGTCAGGGGTAGTGAAGGGGGTGGTGATCGCGGATCAATTTGTGTCAATGGTGAGATCGCCATTGGAGAGTTGCTCGATGCTCGATGAGTGAAAAATTAGCGTGCGATTAATTCTTAGGTCTTTTTACAATGCGAAAGTTTAATTTATCAAAAAGCAATCACAAATTAAGATTAGATGATTACTTAATACAAGCAGAACTCTTGGAAATGTTGCTCGAAATTGAGATGAATAACTGGTGTATTGCTGGGTTGAAGGGGGGAATGCTTTGGGGTTAATTAAGGAATAATGGAGAAGCGGAGATGAATTAGGGGTGATTTATGAGTTAAATCCTAACAGTGTTAAGGATTTAACAGTTTTTGCCTTCATTAAGGCCTTAAGGGTATTTGGGCTATTTTCTTTGAAGTGAGTGGTATATGAGCTGTTTTTAAAAACACGYAGYTATATGAGTTATTAGGCTAAAACTCGGGAATATATGGGGAAAAATCTCTAAATTTTTTTATAGAGTGGCTTCTCTACCAACTAAAAAATGTCATCAATATGCTGCATGAATTAATGGATTATATGTCTATTGTATTTTTGATTTCTACTCCTTCACTACAAAGTTTGGCATATAAAGCCTTATGCAGAGGACCATGATATACAGATGCATATACAACCCTGATAATGTCTTGAATTAGTATCAGAAACAAGATCCCCTTAAAAGTTTCTGGATGCATATATTATGAAATTTCTACTTGGGATGATCGTCTCCCCTATTTCAAGCTTCATAGAGCATACCAACTTCCATTCGCTGGAAAAGCGGTACTTCCAGAGCAGGCAGCGATGACCTACAGTTATTATGCATGACTTCATAAAAAGCAAGCATGATTCTGTCAAACCAGCTACAATTCTGACCTATATAAAACCTTGTTTTCCCTCGAACGTGAACAACACCAACATTCTTGGCTTCACCCAAGCTCGAAAGCTCTTCTAGAATTGCCGTTTGATCAGATAGCATGTCCCCTGAGCAGTGTGCTATATATTCTTTTAAGCAAGTACAAACTTGATCCACAAGGTTTCCACCTTCAAGATGTAACGAATCAGCATAACCATATTGGATTGTACACCCATATATCCCTTTCAGGCCGAACTTGCTAATGATTATTCTCTCATGAGGTGCAACCTTCGGGACTAGCAAGTAACGAAGGGTAGTAAATATTGTGACCTTGTGCAGGGATTTCATGTTCTTTATGTAATGTCCAAGTACGGGTGTGAAACCATTTTGAATGTTGGTGTAGAAGAAGCAGATACCCGGGACCCTTTGGACAGTAGGATCAGACAATAGTACCCGGAGTCTATCAATGTCTATCTTGTGTGTCAGCTCATAGTCTATCTTTCTTTGGCGTCCATAGAACCAGCCAAACATGATGAATGCAAGAATGAAGGAAATGGCAAAAGGAATCCATCCACCCTCTGGAATTTTGGTTAGCACAGCACTGACATATACACCTTCCATCGTGACAAATGTGAAGCAGAAAAGGAACACTAATATGGGTGAGGTTCTCCAGATTACAATCATTACCAGAGTTAGAAGTACGGTAGTTATTAGCATCACCAAACTGACAACAACACCTGCCAACAATCATTTCATAAATTAGCAATAGCAGCAGATGAAATAACCATGGCAATAAGTTGTCCGTGTGCAACAAACATTGCATTTCAACACGTAGTAATCTGTCCCAATGTTATTTAGCATTTACCAWGTATGATTGTCACAATGTTTGGGGAAAGTCATGCCATGTATTATGATGCCAATAACAAGAGTATGATTTGATTGGAATCTCTAGAATGAAATATACAACCACTTTTTCCTATTGAAAAGTTTGTGCAGCCAACTCAACTAGCATGCATAGGCTTTGTTATGCTTAGTTTGAATTCAAGCAAATCAAAGCTTCATTTGGTAGGGTGTAAAGCGTTTCCCCGGAAAGCCAATCTCAACATTACATTGTTTTGTTTGAAAAGAAGTGTAAACAATATTTTTCTTGGAGGAAAATAGTTGTTCCTATGATACCATGTTTTCATCAACTCTCCTTAACTCTTGTACACTCCTCTCACCCATCTTCAATTTACCCTTTCATTTTCCTTCTTTTCCATCCTTTTTATTACATGAACCAAACAAACACTGGAGATGTAATCGTGTTTTCCTTTGTAAATATTTTCCATGAAAATCATATAACATTGAACTCAAATTCCAACCAAACAGAACCTAGGGGCTCTTTGACAAAAAAGTATGAACCTTGGGAGTCTGAACTTAGTCACTAGTTTCTTGCTTAAGTGCAAACCAAGATAATGTTAATCCATAAGCTATGAGATGAACACCATGAACTGTTGTAAAACAATCATCATGGGGTGAGGAGGTTGATTTGGTTCAAGATGAGGGCGTTCAATTGGATGATTTGATGAAGTTAATTTTTTTCTGGTTTCCCCTCAATTGATTCCTGGTAAGCCTAAATCTTTTAAATACGATATGGATAATATACAGAGTAGAACTGTATTTGGTCTTTAGGCTATAATTTGCTATGCCTTAGGGCTGATACAAATGCAAAAGCAATGGAGAATTTTTCTAGACACATGGGGAAATTTTGGGATTGATGAGATTATTGAGTATGGGGAAAGTGTTCCATTCTCAGGAAAGCAGTAGCCATTGTTAATGGCACGATGATACACAGAACTATAACCATATGGGCCAAGTTCCTAGTGTCATGAATCTCATGATGTATTATATGGGCCGGGGATGACAGATGTTTACCTAGGATTGCTAATTTAATGAGGGATTTCATCAAGACTGACCAAGCCAACAATAAAAAGGAGAAGTTACATATAATACATATTTTAAAATACTGTCACCAGGCTGATATGCACCATCCCTTTTCAAAACAAAATTGGGGTCACTGTTAAGCATGTTCTGTATGAGTGGAGATTAATTGTTTGTTCCAGATAAAAAGGATATGAATATATGATCATGATACCCATCAGTGAAAAAGAAATGGAAGCAAAAGCCTATTTACAAACCTAAGGTTCAGATGAGGGTTTTAAAACTGGTGTGAAATAAGAGGAAGAATTCACCTTTYAACGTGCCTAATAAGTGGCTGCAGCAGTTCCTTCTGCTATCCTTCACGATGCAGAGCAAACAGTTTGAAATGCTAGGCATTACAATGGGTTGAAACTTCAGGAATTGAACACCCCTGACCCACATAGTTAATAACTTTATGGGTTGAAATTTAGGGGATTGTCCTCATTTTTCCATTTTCACGACATAAGGCTATCCAATTACCTAAAGTCTGAAAGTAGGGAAGAGGTAAGAATATGGGTGATATATGTCTTGGCCTAGCCAGCTAGCGCCTAGCAGATTGTTTACTAATAATATTGCCTATCATTGTTTGGAGAATAGTAGTGGGATGACAACTTGGAGGTCATGATACTTTAGATTGGACATGAGTTCAAATCGCACATTGGACTAAGCTACCCTCCCACTTCATTCATCTAGTCATGACTAGACCTGAATTATTTGTTAAGATAGTGTATGTCCATATAACCTTGTTGTATATGGATAATCAACTTCAATACCAATTCCTTAACTAGTTCAAAGGGTCAAATTCAATCATTTTGCAGTTGAGCTTCTTCTTGTAAGAAGAATTCATTTCTTCTTACAGGCGCTTACAGAGTTTCGAACTATTTATTCCGCCTAAGGAATGCAAGTTAGCAAGGAAAGGTATAATATATATATATATCATTGTGGGATGACAGATGAGGATGCTAAATGAATTGACGATATAATACAATGTTATGCATCAATATTAATAGGATAAGGGTAATTTTGATTATTCATAATAATATAGATATTGAGGGTTAGTAGAATTTTCTAGGTGTTTCTTAGTATGAGTTGTCTATAAATATAACTAGGTAGCAAGTGTGAAGGGTTATATATGGATGAATCTCTTGTATCTTAAGATGTATTATATTTTAGGGATCTTGTCCGTATTGTTTGCTCTATGGTACAAAATGTTGGGCCTCCAAGAAGGAGCATATACAAAAGGTAGAGGTCACCAAAATGCGGATGTTGAGATGGATGTGCGAGAAGGGGTCACCGTAYGAAAGTTGGAGTTGCAAATATTGCAAGCAACCGCTTGCGTTGGTTTGGACATGTAAGACGGAGATCTCGAGGGGTACTGGTGTAAAGAGTGGAAGAGTGGGATCAGGGAGATTTGGAACGAGGTAGAGGGAGACCGAAAATGACTTGGTGGGAAGMAGTTAGAAAGGATTTMAAACAGTTGGATTTGCAAGAGCGGGGCTCTCAATCATAGGGAGGGGAGGAGAAAAATCTATGTGGATGACTTTTCGAAATAATCACTTTTGGTTCATGTTAGCCTACCCCACATATGGGATTAAGGCTATGATCGATTGATTGATTGTAATATTTTCAGCTTCAACAATCCAAATCAATTTTATATTTCATATTTCACCTATTTTCATTATTCAACAACACCACCCAAATCTACCTGAAAAACCAGGCCATAACATATTAGGTTTGGTTTTATCACTTCATTGCCTTATGGAGTTACTAGTTTTTTATGCACGCGATGCGTGCGGTAACTTTTTCGCTCAACTTAAGATTTTAATAACAAAGTAGTACGATAATCTAATATATCGACAATTTAAGAGAATGTTTTACTATTGAGGGAAAATATAATAGCGTATATAGTAATATACATTGTTAATATAAAAGAATCAAATTGAAAAGTATTGGATGGTTATGATGTTTGATATGCATAAAATTGGACTTCTACTTCAGTTATTTACTTATTGATAATGAATTATGTTGTTTAGTTAATCACAATATTTTTTAACTACCATTTCAAATAAAAACATTTTTTCTTATTATGGAAAAACAATAAATTGTTAAATGATGTTGACTTTAAAACATGTATCAATTGACAAAATTATATTCATGTATTGTTTTTGAATTTAGAATTTTATTAATTATAGCAGCTTTAAATTGGATTATTCAAATTGGTTTTAATAAAGGTAAGAGAGTAATTTTAGGTGGACACCACCACCACCACCACCACCACCACCTTCCCATTCCCTTATGTAATAGAGATTAATTACATAATTGTATTTATGAGAAAATATAATAATGAGATCATGATGTAATTTAAGTAATAATTTACCTTTAAAAAAAGTGATTTAATTAATATTTTTCCTTATTGTTGATCAACGTTTCCTTTGATATATTGTTGATTGACTAGCTAGTGTTAATTAGTTAATTGAAATGTCAAACTTTCTTTATAATGCACAATTGTAAATTAGGATGGAATTGAATTTTGTTTGAATAGATGTGTAGTTTCTTTGTTAATTTAAGGGTAACAAAGTCATTTTGTAGGGGGACACCGTAGCTCCCCTTGGCTTATATAATAACTAGTTTTTATGTGCACGCGATGCGTGCTTAGGCTTATGAAAATTGTATTTCATCATTAAAAATAATTATAAAGTATGTATCAATATAAAAAGTTTATAGCTAATTAGCAATACAAGTTTATTGAATTGTAAATTTTTTTAAAAAAAAATATGACTTGAAATTCAAATTAAAACCATTAATGCTTCAATTCATTGTTTAAAGCTTTTCATTAATTAAGTTACATAATAAATGCAATTTTCATTTTTAATCACATAATAAGCAAAATGGTGATTTAGACACATTAATTCATATTTTTTTCAAAATTCATTAAGGGTATAAAAGACTTTTAAGAGGGGGTACACCATCTGTCTCCCCCCTTTCCCTTATATAATAGAGATAGGTATCAATTTTATATTTCATATTTCACCTATTTTCACTATTCAACAACACCCAATCAACCCGAAAAACCAGGTTATAACATATACCCTCATATGAGTATGCAAAATGAGATGCCCTCTACCTACACCCAAGCAAGGTGGAAGTGGTCTCCAAGTTTATACACGAAAGAAGAAGGGCACACTCAACCACAAGCAAGTCAACTTTGCCACAAACAAAGAAGATCACATGGATGCAAAATCAGACAAGGATCGTGAGGAAGAGTGAGCAAGCAAGAAATCAGCAAGCTGCTTTAGTAAAGCTGCTTTAGTAAAGTCAGGAAGTCAATGTTTTTATTTAACTAAATTAAGAAGTATCACATGTGAGTTGTAATCTTTTGCTTATATTGAGTTAGCTGTGTTAGTGAGAGGACATCCAGAAAATTGTAGTGAGTTCAATCTTGGAGAGTAATAGCCTAAAGCTATCTTGAGATTCATTACCTCAAGTAATGCCTATCTTGTAATTGCATTATTCAATCAAAGACCTTCCTGCTTAATATAATTATTACAATTTGTACGTCGCAACCGCTAATACATTACATTGCTCGATAACACATCTCACCTGGTATCAAAGCGGTATCAAAGCGGTATAGTCACTGGCGAAGATATATCCCAACATGTCGAGGAATTGGAGGAAAGGCTGGGAGGAGTCGAGACACAACTTTCTTCCATCGAAGATAAAATGGCCACCCAAGATGAAACTCTTAGTCGAGTGGTGATGGAGGCCGTGAGCAAGGCCATGGAAGCGGCCCAACAGGCCTTGCACGAGCAGATCACCTCTCTGTTCGAGGGTGAAAGAACGAAATGAGAGGAGGCCTTGAATCAGGCCACTAACAGGATGACCGCTTTCGTGAAAATCAGAAGGCCCAAGCTACCTTGGACCGCCGCAATGTGGATCGGCTTAGGGAAGAGGTGGCAACAGGAGCCAACAAGGGAACCACCCCAAATCGGCCACCATCCGAGGAGGCTGACTCGAGCAGAGCAGTACTAGGGGAACGAGTGAGGGGCGAAGTGGCGAGGAACACAGAGGAAGATAGGTGGGAGGAGGGCCCCGCCGGCCGGAGACTCGGGGGGAGGGCGTTGGAAGCCCCGYAAAGTCGAAATGCCGGTGTTTGAAGGGACCGACCCGATAACTAGCTTCTTCGAGCCAACTATACTTTGATTTCCATAGCCTAGAGCCCAACTAGCTTCTTCGAGCCCAACTATACTAGCTAGAGGTTTCGATCATGGCCATGGACGGAAATGCTCTCAAATGATTCCAATMGGAATATAAACGGAGACCATTCGACGGATGGGATGATACGAAACGAAGGTTACTCAAGGAGTTCAGGCCTTCGCACCACGGTTCTCTCCACGAACAATGGTTGGCAGTGGTTCAAACCACCACGGTGGAAGAATATTGATGCAAATTTATTGAGGCGGCGTACCCTTTCGAAGATATACCGGAGAGCCTAATGATGGGTCAATATGTCAARGGACTCAAGTAAGAAGTGAAGGCGGAACTCAGACTACTCAACCCTTTCAATCTTGAGCAAGCCATGGAAATGGCCAGTAGAATTGAGGAGAAGAATCGTGTCCAACAATTTAAGAAGGGAGGTTTCAGTGCCCTCATAAAATTCGAGTGGGCATGTTGGCCCAATAACATCAAAGGGTGGCAGTGTGGGTCTCATTCAAACTTATGGACTACCCACCTCTCCTGGCGAGGCCGAACATGGAGCTTTTTGCCCAAAGCTCCAGAGTCACAAGCTTCGATCAGCGTCGCTAAACCAAGAGGAAGCCAGTTGACTCGCGATTCRGGTGAGACACGACAGTTGATTGATGCTGAGGCCGAGCTACAGGACCGCAGGGCCCGTGGGCTCTGTTTCCAATGTGATGAGAGGTGGCAGATGGGCCACCGTTGCCGGAGGAGGYAGTTGAGCGTGCTAATCGCGGCCGACGACGAAACGAAAGAGGAAGGCGAGGGGCCTACGATCGAGAACAGCAGGGAAGACGACAACACACCATTGGTGGAAGTCTCATTATATTCTATGGTAGGCATTACAAACCCCAAAATCTTGAAATTTAAGGGGAAAGTGGGTAACCGTAAGGTGGTGGTTATGGTGGACCCTAGAGCCACCCATAACTTCATTTCCACGGCTCTCATCGAAGAGGCTCAACTGCCTGTGACACTTCGCGGTGGTTTCGGGGTATCCCTAGGAAACGGGGAGGTGATTAAGAGCAAGGGGGTTTGCCAAGGGATTCGAATCAAGATACAAGGAGGCCTCACCATTGTCGATGACTTCCTTCCGCTTGGCTTGGGCAACGCCGATATCATACTCGGCATACAATGGTTGGAATGGCTCGACGACGTCACCACTAACTGGAAAACGCACGAGATGTGATTCCAGGTGGCCAGGCGAAACTCCGGTGCTCATTGCGAAGGARTCGAATCTGAAGCGAACTCCAGTGACATTGAAGGCCATGCTCCGTACACTCACCAAACATAAACAAATGTGGTGGGTGGAGGTCAATTGCATGGAGGTGGAAGTGACAGAACAAGCAGTAGCACCTCCTAATTTTTTGGTCAACACTTTGAAGGAGTATTCTGGAGTATTTAATGTGCCACAAGGCTTCCCACCCCACCGTAATCATGAGCATGCTATAGTTATTAAGGAGGAAAGTAATCTGGTTAGCGTTAGACCATATCGCTACCCACAAATTCAAAAGCACGAGATCGAAAAGTTAATCAAGGAAATGCTAGAGGCTGGTATCATCATCCCCTCTACTAGCCCCTACTCGAGTCCGGTGCTATTTGTCAAAAAGGACAACTCGTGGCGATTACCACGCTCTTAATAAGGAGACTGTACCCGACAAGTTTCCAATTCCGATGATCGATGAGCTCTTAGATGAACTTCACGGAGCCACCATTTTCTCTAAGCTCGACCTCAAATCCGAGTATCATCAAATACGAGTCAAGGCCGAGGACACACAATAAACGYCTTTTAGGACTCATGAAGGCCGCTATGAATTTTTAGTCATGCCGCCAATGCTCTGCTACCTTCCAATCTCTCATGAACGAGGTATTCCAGCCATTCCTCCGAAGGTTCGTACTTGTATTTTTTGATGATATTTTAATGGGATATTATCCCACGTAACCCTGAACTATACGCGATTTTCCAGAATAACCTTGACCTTTGCAACATTTCCCTGGTAACCCTGAACTTTCATTTTGGGTTTTTTTTGGCCTTTTTTTAACGGGGAGTTAACAATCAGTTAACTCTCTTCTTCCTCCTACTTCCCCTGTTTTGTCTTCGTCCTCAACTCCCATTCCCAACATTTTTGCACACTCACYACTCCCATTACGTATTCTTCTTCAACCTCAAGGATTTGTGAAACAACTCCAAACAAATKACCCAAAATTAAACGAACTCACGAACACAAACCWGGATTTTTTGCCCAAAAACGACCCCAACAGTAGCTGAACACGAGCAATAATGACCCAAAACTGAGGAATTTCAAGTGAAAATGCACATCACTTGAAATCACAAGTTCGAATGTGGAGATTTCACCCAAATTCGAGCCAAACAGCAGCAACACTCAATTTTTGAGCCAAAATGCACCCAAAACGTAAGTAATTTGCCCCAAATTGTAGCGAACATGCCCAGAAAATCACCCAAGTAATTTGCCCCAAACACTAAGATTGCTATTATCAGCAATCAACAGACCTCCTTCGCAGTCGCTCATTACAAATGAGTTTGAGTTCAAGGGGTGTCATTTTGAGTTTAAGGGTGCAATTTTGAGCCATAACACAGCTCTCTCATCTTCATCAATGGAATCAGGAGAATCTTCGAAGAAAGGCGCTACAGGCTAAGGCGGCGGCGAGAGGAAGAAGTTCGTCACTCGTTTTGCCAAGTTGGCCTCCAATTCCCCGTTGGTAGGATCGGGTAGTTCCTCAAGAAGGGTCGTTATGCTCAGCGTGTTGGATCTGGTGCTCCTCGTTATCTTGTTGGTTCTCGAATACCTTGCTGCTGAAGTACTTCTTTCTTCCTTTTTTTGCTGTTTTTGATACTTGAATATGAGTTTAAGGGATGCAWWTTTGAGCCATAACAATGGATGAAGATGGTTATTGATGATGATGAAGGTGGTGTTCAATTAATTAATTTGAGTTTAGTTAGTGTTCGTGTTTAATAGGATTTTGTTGGGCGATTGAAGGATGATGATGATGATGTTAAAGAATGAAGGGAAGACTTGGGGAAGATGATGAAACAGGGGAAGAGAAGTTAACGCTCGTTAACTCTCTGTTAAAAAAAGGCCAAAAAAACCCAAAATGAAAGTTCAGAGTTACCAGGAAAATGTTGCAAAGGTCAGAGTTATTTTGGAAAATCGCGTATAGTTCATGGTTACGTGGGATAAATATTTTAATTTATAGTCAAACCGTGYAAGAACATCAAAAGCACTTGCAATTAGTGTTGGCTAAATTGGCAGAGAATTAATCATTTGCTAACTATTAAAAATGTGAGTTTGGCAAGGAGAAAGTGTCATACTTGGGCCACGTGGTTTCTAAGGAAGGAGTGGCAATGGACAATGACAAGGTCCAAGCAATTTTGAGTTGGGCTAGGCCCAAAAATTTGAGGGAGCTTCGTGGCTTCCTAGGCCTTACGGGTACTACTGTAAGTTTGTGGCCGAATATGCACGCATTGTTGGGCCCTTCCCTTGACATCACAGTTAAAGGACTCATATGGGTGGAGTGACGAAGCTACTGCGGCTTTTGAGAAGTTAAAAAATGGCCATGACTACCGCCCCGGTCTTCGCCATGCCAAATTTCAGCAAAGAGTTTGTGTTAGAAGCAGATGCTTCCGGGTTTGGGCTAGGGGCTATCCTCATGCAAGAAGGACGACCTATTGCTTTTTACAACAAGCTGTTAGGCCCAAAGGCCCAATCTAAGTCCATATATGAAAAGGAGTTGATGGCCATTTGCCTCTCTATTGTGAAATGGAAACACTACTTGATGGGCCGTCACTTCGCGGTCCGCACCGATCAACAAAGTCTCAAGTACATCACACAACAACGGGAAGTTGGAGGAGATTATCATAAGTGGATGCGGAAGTTGGTCGGGTTCGATTTTGGGGTGCAATATAAACTCGAGGCGTCGAACAAAGTGGCTGACGCTCTGTCAAGGAAGGAGGTAAGTGGGCTGATTCAGTTGGGGGCCTTACTCGACATTAGTGGGTTAGATTGGTCAGAACTAGATCATGAACTAGCCAACGACCCATGGCTGTCCAAAATTAGAGATGCAGATGGGCTTAAGCATGAAAAGCCCAATGGGTTTTATGTTGATGGACAAAGAGTCCTTTATAAAGGACGATTAGTACTTCCTCCATCCAKAGCCATCTGGGAAGACGTGTCGATGGACTTTATCGAAGGAATGTCGTTATCTAYAGGGGTAGATAGTATTCTTTTGGATCATTTTTCTAAGTATAGTCATTTTATTGGATTGAAACACCCATTTAATGCACTTAAGGTGGCAGATTATTTTGTCAAAGAGGTGGTCCGCCTCCATGAGTTTACATCGACAATCGTGTCCGATAGAGATTGGGTTTTTATGAGTGTTTTTTGGCGTGAATTGTTTCGACTACAGGGCACTCAATTGAAGCATAGTACGGCCTACCACCCACAGACGGACAGCCAAACCAAAATTGTTAACAAGGGGGTCAAGTCTTATCTCCGATGTTTTGCGGCGTCTCAACCCAAACAATGGGCACGGTGGTTGGCATGGGCTGAGTATTCCCGTAACACGTCTCCTCACACCTCCACTCGTATGACTCCGTTCAAGGTGGTTTATGACCGAGACCCCCCAAAGCTGCTGTGCATAGGCCGTGGCCAAACTCCGATCGACTCCCTCGTAGAATTAATGAATTAAGGGTGAATTTGCTACGTGCGCAGCAAGTCATGAAAGGCTATGCCGATCAAAATCGACGAGAGGAATCCTTTGAGATTGGGGATCGAGTTTTCCTTCGCCTCCAACCATATTGACAGAGATCCTTGGCCAAACGTCCATACGAAAAGTTAGCTGCCAAGTTCTACGGGCCATTCACGATCACACACAAGATCGACTGTGGCATATAAGCTGGATCTCCCTAATTCGTGCAAAGTACATCCCYTTTTTCACGTTTCTCAATTAAAACGTGTTGTGGGCAGCACCCCTATTCAGGGTACTGTCCCCGAACACATTTCGGCTGAGCTCGAGTTTATGGCTAAACCGAAGGATATCAAGGATGTCCYTTGGGACTCCGATCAACTTCGCGTTCTCGTCACATGGAAGGGCCTCTCTGACATTGAAGCCACTTGGGAGGACGGCCACGCCATAGCCCAACGTTTCCCATCCTTTCACCTTGAGGACAAGGTGAAGGTCCACGGGGGGAGTGATGTCATGGATCGAGGTGGAAGTGGTCTCCAAGTTTATATACGAAAGAAAAAGGCACACTCAAGGACAAACAAGTCAACTTTGCCACAAACAAAGATCACATGGATGCAAAATCAGACAAGGATCATGAGGAAGAGTGAGCAAGCAAGAAATCAGCAAGCTGCTTGAAGTCACTATATGTTTTTATGTAACTAAATTAGGAAGTATCACATGTGAGTTGTAATCTTTTGCTTATATTGAGTTAGCTGTGTTAGTGAGAGGACATCCAGAAAATTGTAGTGAGTTCAATCTTGGAGAGTAATAGCCTAAAGCTATCTTGATATTCATTATTTCAAGTAATGCCTATCTTGTAATTGCATTATTCAATCAGAGACTTCCTGCTTAATATTATTATTACAATTTGTACGTCGCAACTGCTAATACATTACATTGCTCGATAATTAATTACAATCCCAGTCGAGTACATCTCATAGTGTTTTCAGGTATTATATGAAATAATGGATATATGAAATAATGGATACTACTGGCGAATTTGTAAAAGAAGATAGTCTTTGGTTTAGATGGCTTTCCCCCAATMACAAAAATCCACAACTTTTTAAGRTGGGCTAGAATATAATCAGCCAGAGGCTGCAGTCTTCTCAATGGATGAAAAATGAACATCTCTGAATCTTTCAAACCATACATGAAAATCAATTGTTACATTCCTAAATTGCACTGGTTTACTGGAGTGGGAAATTCTCTCTCTCTTTAAGTGTTAGTTCACCCTGTGATGGGCTATGCAACAGATAAAAGAATGCATAAGCTAGGTGTGTTCCTTGAAAGAATATGTTTAATTTGTGGTTTGATAGACGAAAGTCAACGGACCTTGATTTTTATTGCAGTTAGCCAGTTACCCTATGTTTGGATACAAGGAATAGGAAGGAAAGCAAAGGGAGAGAAAGGGAGGGGAGCAATTATAGGGTTTGGGAAACTGGGGGACYGAAAGGGAGGGAGACCGAGGGATCCATTTCCATCCTTTTTCAATAAGTTCAATCCCTCCAAATTCGGAGGAAAAATTAACCTCACTTTTCACCTCCCTTTCTCTTCCTTCCTCCTTTGCTACCTAATCATAGTGTCAATGATGCCTGTATGCAGCAAGGTGTTTTACAAAAGGCATGTGTCTATTGTGGTGGTGGATGACTCGTGTGTTGTGTGGGGTGGGGGGTTGTAGGGAAGGGGAGAGAGAGGAGTTAAGGTAGCATTCCTTCCAAATCTTTCCAATGTTGAAAGGATTAGAGCTAAGAGGGAGGGAAATAATTCCTCCCATTTCCGTCCTCTACCTTCCCTCCATGTCCTATCCAAACAAGGGATAATAAATCCCTCCTTTTCACTTCTCTACTTTCTTATCCATTTCTTTCAATCCAAATAAGTTACAAGTCTAAATCAAGTTTATCATGCCTGATCTCTACTGAAAACATAAAGCAGATAAATGTGCCAGATAACTTACCAAAGGCATTTCCAATGTCTTTCCCATCTCCAAAGATAAGTATGACAGCAACACACAAAATCATAAGGATGTAGTTGATTTCTGGGGAGTAAACCTCGCCTTCTTTGATAGCCGAAGTGTGCACCACTTTGACACGAGGGAAATAATCCAAAATCACAGATTGTTTGACAAGTGAAAAGGTGGCTGATATCAGTGATTGACTGGCAACTATAGCTGCAAGTGTGGCTACAACAAACATAGGCCAATACACTTGACTTGGTATGAATTTGTAGAATCCATCATCATGATCGTTAGGGTGTCTGATGAGATAAGCTGTCTGCCCCGCATAAGTTAAAACCAGGGATGGGTATATTGTGAAAAGAAATGCAATCTGGGAAAGAACAAGACATCTCAGAGGCTAACATCGACATGGATTGTTAGCGAGAAAGAAATAAAGAAATGACTATGAAACAAAGCTGAGTACTTTCCTGTCTTCTAAATTAACCAACCTGAATGGAACTTCTGCTAAAATGACCTAGATCAGCAAATAAGGCTTCAGAACCTGCATATAATAGCACGGTCTAGTGAGTTAATGTAATTATCTATATGATATGTATTAAGTGTAGGCTTGGTATCCTGGCTTACAAGTTACAATACAGTTTTGGCCAAAGGATTAATCAAAAATATACATTAATACCACAATGTATAATCCAGAAAATCCTAAAACTGAGGTCACACTTGGAATTAAAATCCTTGAGGTTCACCTGTAATGCACAGAATTGTGCCTCCAAGAGACAGCCAACCTTCCTTCCCATTTTTCAAGAAAAACAAGACAATGTAATGTGGAGATAAAGCCTTGAATATGCCAGGGTAGTGTTTTATGATGCTATAAATCCCAACAATTGGCGAAGTCAAAGTCCACAAACCCATGATGGGAGTGAAAATAAAGCTCACACGGGAGGTGCCATGTTTCTGTAGTAGAAACAAAAATATGAGAATTGCGGCTGAAAGAGCTTCTATTGCAGCTGGGGAAAAAGAAAAGGAAAGAAATTAATAAAATTAAAATCTCAAAAATCCATACAAAAAGTGTAACCTCAACCAAGTCAGAATTCATCAAAGAAAAAGTTCATACTTAGACCCCG
The DNA here is from genome assembly GCA_008642245.1 of Bassia scoparia. NCBI lineage: Eukaryota > Viridiplantae > Streptophyta > Magnoliopsida > Caryophyllales > Amaranthaceae > Bassia > Bassia scoparia. Next base: position 108,144 of record SNQN01000596.1, read on the forward strand.
CTTGGTATGAGAGTAATATATTAAGGGGTAATAAAAATCAAACTTTATCAAATTAAGAAGAAAACATATGAGTTAAGATGGGGATAAAAGAATAATTACATTTTTTTTTGTGACTAAAAAAGGATATATGGAGTGATTACCTCAATATGAGGTTAACAATTATTCTAATGTGGATGAGGGTGACTATCTCCTCCCAAATGAGGGTGATAGTTCCCCTTTTCCTCCCACCACCACCCTATCTATTTATTTTRACCTTTAAACACCTTTGTTTTCTTAAGTTTGACTTTTATTACTCCCTTAATACATTACCCTCATACCAAGCGGGGCCTTAGGCCTCACTTGGTAATGGTATTGGGGTAATATATTAAGAGGGTAATAAAAGTCAAACTTGAGAAAACTAAGAAAAAAACATGTGTGTTAAGATGGCGATGGAGAGATAATTACATTTTTTTGGTGACTAAAAAAGAGAGAAGTGGGGTAATTATTACCCCAATATGAGGGTAACTATTACCCTAGTGTGGAGGAGGGTAACTATCTCCCCACAAATCCCCACAAATGAGTGTAATAGTTCCTCTTTTCCTCCTACCACCACCACTTTATCCTCCCCACCACCACTTCATCCCTCTATTTTCACCTATAAACACCCTTGTTTTCACAAGTTTGACTTTTATTACCCTCTTAACACAGTACCCCATACCAAGCGAGACCTTTATCATCCTGATTTCGGAAGGACCCTTGGGTGTGAGAAGAATAGTGTTTTTGAGTATGCCTATGCATGTCATTACGAATTTAGGATTATTGAAACAAAACTCTATCATGAATTTGGCATGGTCGAGTTAATGATGCTTGTGCATTCAAACATAATTTTGTGCTACTTTTTGTTAACTTTGGGGGCCTTGGAAGGCTGGTATTGCAGCCATGTTAGGCAATTGGTATTATAATTTAAACCTTTTTCAACATAAAAAAAACTCTCTCATTAATGTTTCAACATGAACGTCTATGGGTGATACTAGCCTAAACCCAACTTTACCATTTGGTCAAGTTTTCTAGTTGGCCTCAAACAACATATTTTCTATAGATTGTAGGGTTAAATGGTATGTATGAGGTTTAGCGAATTCCCATTGGTATGCCTAAATTTTTTATATTCCCATRGGTATGTCTCAGGTTTAGAGATTGTTCCCAAATATAACATTATTCAATTAAAAAAGTAACATTTAACCACTGTAATCCCAAACCACCACGAATCACCGCAAGCCATTAGCGAAATCCCAAAATAGTGTGCGTAATCGAGTAAATGGTCAATGGTGGTAAAGGTTTGCGGAGATAGAAAATGAGGATATTTAAATTAGAGGAGAGAGAAAGTGAATTAAAAAAATCGCAATTTAAGAAAGGTTGTTGGTGATAATTAGGGGCTTTCGGTGATGGCTTGCGGTGAATTGTGGTGCTTTGGGGTGGTTACGGTGGTTAAACGTTACTTTTTAATTGAATAATGCTATATTTGGGAATGGTTCCTAAACATTAGCCATATCAATGAGAATAAAAAAACCTCAGACATACCAATGAAAATTTGCTAAACCTCGGACATACCATTGGGAAAAACCCTAGATTGTATTACCAAACACGTCCAACATATCACCAAGAATATGTCATAATTTTCTATAGAACATAAACTTTTTTTTTTTTTTTTGTATGAAAGCCTATGATAAGATCCATAGTTAATAATCAAATCATCAAATCATGTGTCTAGCCATTTCAAGTTCAACATATCACCAAAATATTGCTACATACACAGTTTATCATTGTTTCTTCTTCACATTGGCTGAGGTTGTGTTCACCAGAAGCTTCTGAGGTGATTAAGTACAATTGAAGTCTTAAATGACTAGCTTTTAAAGTCGAGAAAAGCTCCGATAAGTCGATTAAATACCCATTTTATATGTTATATTTAATTGATATTTGTCATATTTTTCTCTATATTTGATTGTATTGAACTTTATTTGTTATATATTTCGACATTATTCGTCTTGGGTATTTTTGTGTTATTTTTGTAGGATATGGATGTTTTACTCGAGGATTAACGAACATACATCATATGAAGTGATTTTAGCATCCATGAGAGTCATGGCAGCTTATAAAATTGAAGAAACGTCATTGCTTGCGAAAGTTCAGCTTGACCACTAGTATATTTCTCATATCTTGAGATATACTTATTGGATTGAAGTGATTCAAGTTGCGTTGGAAACTAGATTCAAAGATCTTCACAACGGTAGGTCACACGCCTCGTTTCGATGTTGAAACTAGCCCCCTATGGGTTCTTGCGACTCTTGTTGCTGCCATTCTATTTTATCCTATGGGTTTCCAGAGCCCTATGGTCGTGTGTGCTTTTATGTGTAAATTAAGATAGGCATTACAATAAGCCCATTAGCCAAGCCATATAAATACTTTGTTTAGGAATTAGGAAAAAGGGACGCGCACATTAGGGGGAGCCGTTTTGGAGTCCGCTTCTGTTCGTCCAATATGTAATTCTGGTTGAGGTTTTGTTTACTTGATCTACTTTTTCTTATTTTGATCAATAGTATTAGTTTCTTTATTTTATTTATGTTTATGCTTTTGTTTGCTTTAATTAGTTCAATATTTTGTTATTTTGATAATTATGTTTGAGTAGTGTAATTATCTAGGATTTAGGTTGAACCCTAATACGAATTATATGTTATGATTTAATCCCAAATCCCAAATCCCCAATTCAATTGGTTTATTGTTCATCTTTGCTAGGGTTGGTATTATTATCAATATTTGACAAGAAATAGTACTTATTGAATGTGATTAGGTTCATGATGAAAGTTGGCTCTTAATCGATTTTAGAACCTTAGACAAAAGTAGGAAAAATCATCACGCAAGTAGTTGATCGGACTTGCTAGGATTTTAGGATGCTATTCTTGATGTCTCTAATATGTATGACTCCATGAAAATAGGTACGATTACATACTTAGGGAAGCCATTGATTCAATCAATCAATCAATCAATCATAGCCTTAATCCCATATGTGGGGAGGGAAGCCATTGATTGATCGAAAGAAATCTTTGGTACCAATATAGGGCGCATCTATCCTAGATACTTAATCCTAGATATGATTACATATGTTTATATTAGCGGGGATACATAATCCTAGATATTTTAGTTCATTAGCTTTCTTTAYGTACTATTAGTTTCCAATTCTCTTTTGTTATACTCGACTAATTGTAGTTTTTAGCGACCAATAATTGATTYAACCTTTTGTGGGATCGACCCTGACTTACCCTACTACATAGTTAGGAGGATTAGTTAGGTAAAATATTATCTTTGTTAGGTGCGCGACACGCCTCACAAGCTCCCAACTATATTAAGAGGATATCGTGTTATTAACCTATAGGAATAATCCTCAATATTTAAATTAAGAATTTGAGATAAATAATCAAATATTATTAAAGTTGCAATGCACGGAGCAACATGAAACAAACTTCTACTATTGAGCARTAAACGATTTCTTATGCTATTGAATAATTTTGGCACATATTATTGTATTTATCTATCTATACAATATATTAAAAAGTTTGTCTTTCAAAGCGAGGATGATTAACTCAAAAAAAAAAAAAAAAGCGAGGATGTCACATGGCATGTGCACTTGAAATATATTCTGCCACATAATTGCACACGCATGCACACGCCACTTCCATGTAAGCATGCAACGTTAACGCGTCAACAAGTTTCAAAAAATGTTTTAAAGCATAATAGAACCTACGGGTGATTATCAATCGACTCGAGACTGAGCTTTGCTAAGTTTGGCTTGTGTTCGTTTAAGTTTTTCTGAACTCGAAAACGTCGAGCCGAGTTGACCAAGTGTTGACCAAGCTTTAACGAACTGTTCACGAACAAGTTATACTAAGTATTATTCTGTTTTTCTTGTTTTCTTTACTTTTCTTCTTGAATTTTTCTAAGTTTATGTTCATTTTTTATGCAATGAATTTGTTAACCTTCTCATATGTAATATATAAGATATTAATTATTATGTATTTATCCATAATATATTAATTTTTAGTATAAAACAGTAACCAAGCTTGTTCGTGAGCTTTTTGAGCCAAGCCTAGCATAGTTCAGTTTGTTAAGACTTCAAGCCGAGCTCAAACTCAAATCGAGCCCCAATGAGTCGAGCATTGGTTGAGTTTTGATCAAACCAAACTCGAACAGTTCACGAACAAGGCAGACTCGTCATCACCTCTAATCGAACCCATGACTTCGTGATAAGAAATATTACTGCTTAACCGATGATCCATGTTAATTTTATTGTTTATTATTTCATAATAATTACGATAAGTTCCACTGTGTGACAACTAATGTGCAATATTTTCTTAAAAGTATCAAATGTTGTATTGTGTTAAATTTTAGAAATTGCTCGACTAATTTTACAACTCTAATTTCACGGTATTTCTTTCTATACATCACATTCTTAGAAGATCATCAAAACTTTATGACTCGGGGCATAAATGCTGCTTTGAGAATGGAGTATGGACTTAAAGGAGAGAGTGAGAGAGAAAATTTGTCACAAATTGAACAAATGATAAATGCTTGATGCAAAATTCAGGGGAAAAGATATCACTTACATTTTCCTACGTGAGGAAAAGGAGCTCTTATGCCATCAATTGCAGACAACACTAAAACAAAAGCAAAATTCAGATCAGTTCATATTTGTAGAGGTAAATTTATAATGAGAAGATACTAGTAAGAAAATATAGATGATTCTGCTACATATCATACCTGATATAGCAGGAGTAAGTATACCATCACCAATCAACATGCACATGCCCAGAATTGAGATAAAAAGTAATACTCTTCTAGCCACCACACTTCTTTCAAAAATTTTGCCAAGCCTACTCTGCTTATCTTGGTTAGCATGACGAATAGAAGTTGAAACTCTGGAAGAATCCACTTCTCTCGTAGGAAGAATTCCAATCTTCATATGCCTACAAAGTAACGAATATAGAGCAAATGTCCCGCCTGCACTAGTTCAAGTATTGTAAAGACTAATGAACAAGAAATCATCTGCAATATAAATTCAACAAACTAGTACAAACATAAATCGAATCACAATAGCAGGCAAACAACCTAGGGACACACTAATTCTAATGAAAATCTTAGCCAAAAATATGGTTTATTCGTATACGGAATGTGCCCAAGTTAGGAATGTACATTATTGTGACACAAAATGACACATGATGAATTAAARTCATAAGTTATATTTTTCAGCAAATAAGAGTTCTATTTTGCCATAACATGAGAGTAAAACATTCCATTCTTCTTAAAACACCCAATAATCTAACTAATCATACAATGCAGTATTTTGGTTATATTGTTTGTGACGCCGTACAATACAAAATGCCATCTGAGCAAAAGCAAATCAATGTGAAAGTAAAAATTGGTTCAACTTGCACTGGACAACGTTTAGAACAATTCCACACCATTTACATGGCCTTAAAATCCTTTAACTGTAGCATGAGAGAACATGGTGATGAATAAAAAAGTATTTCATGTTACTTATTCTCAAATGTTCTGAAACTGATTATATGAAACAGTTATGCACAAGAAGCAAATAAGGATGGCCCCTGAAACATGTATATGCAGGATCATGATATATATATATATATATATATATATATATATATATATATATATATTATAATATACAATTCATGGTACACGTTGCACCACAAGTTATGACACGTGAAGTGATAACTACATATGAATACAAAAGACAAAGACCTAAATATACACACGATATTCGAACTTCAACACCCTGGTTACATAATTCAGGCGATATGTTGCATCAAAACGGTATGAGGTTTGATATTACCTTCCCCTTGATCATCGGCTCTGAGAGCAATACTTGCATACTTGATAACCCCAATGAGACTAAGAGTCCAAAACATAATACTATAAATTCCCAAGTAATCAGCTTCGGTGGGGGACTTCAAAGGCATTGAAGGATACACATAGAGTGGGGATGTCACTAGCCCTCCGAAAACCACTCCCAGTGACTTGTATGCAAGAAGCAATGTGCTCCATAGACTTGACTGATGATCAAATATTACTCATAAGATTATTTGAATCCAGTTTAATTATAAATAAATAAAAAATTACCATGTATATAGAGTAAAATGCCACATCAATCTTTCTGAAGAAGGAGAGCTTCACACAAACAACTGAGTCCCATGAGATAATATGTGACTATGGAAAACTACAAGTACGCATTCATCATATTCCAAAACATGGATTGCTATTGAGCAATCTAACACATTAAAAGTCTGCACCTCTTTTATAGGAACTGTGGTGTATACATGCTCAAAAGGGAGCTTCAGCACTATAGCTTATATTTATAGACATAGAGGTTTTATTTATTTATTTATTGGGCTGGAACTAGTAGTTTTCTTATGAATATAAATATCCCACAAACTATATATGAGTTTCGCTCTTATTGAGCATAGTACAAATTTTTCAAAGATGCTGTGACACTAACGTGAAGAGAACATAACCTTTTGTCTAACATTTATTTGTTTGGAATAAATAAAATCTTAGCCAAGAAATATGGTTTATTTGTCTTTGTTTGTAATGACTTGGCTTTAAATTATTAATCTAGCCAACCTTTTCCTTAAAAAAAACAATTCTTGCATCACCTGTGAGAGGCTAGAGCTGCATCTCTTTTCAAGATTCATGCCTTTGCTATGCGTATACATGATTAAATGTGTAAAAAATCACTTATTTAAATTTTCAATAAAAACTTCTTTGCCTTTTTTTTTTTTAACAAAAATAGGAGATAGATTAATTAACGGCTCCATGAGGAGGCAATACAAGTAGATAGTATGCAGTTCACGCAACCAAATGCGATGCAAAAAAGCTCTAAGAGCCAACACTAACCCAAAGGATACAACAGGGGGGCTAGGTAACAAAAATATACATAAGAACATCAAATAAACCAAAAGATACAACAACAGCAAGCAGCAGAAAGGTAGCACGCAAAAGAGGAGGATGAGTGCTTCTGTTCATCAAGATTGAACGCCTTGCAGATCAAACACAAATGATTGAACTGCACAGTCGGGCACCGCATTGTAATATTTTCTTTCCACATTCATACGCATACCGTACACCGCCAAATCATGGGCAACCATATTAGCTTCACGAGGGATATGGTGTAACTCTGCACTCCACATCGGTCAGCAAACATATTGGCGACAAGATTCACAACCGGGTACAAAAACTTCTTTGCCTTTTGGCCATCAAAAAATAAATGCGGAAAATCATAGTTTTTGTTCAATCTAATTTGCACTAAATAGTTGTGAAATCATATGGGCTTTATTACTCCTTAGATTCTTCCCAATTCCCATTACCTATTTTTCTTTTCTAGGAATATCAATCAATCAAAAACTTAATCACTATGGGTTCTTTCGTTTAAGATCGGTACATAATTTTGATAACAATTATTTAAACCCGTTGAAATTATAATCAATCAATCAAACCCTTAATCCAATATGCGGGGTCGGCTAATATTAACCAATGTGTTAGACTGACGTGATAAACAACAACAAAGTCTTAATACCAGTCGGCTACATAAACCATGTAAACCAATGACAAAAAATGCAAATCACCCAATTTAATTTTTAGCAAATCTAAGAGATAAATGAAGTCTTATAACATAGCTCTACCAATGTACATTGTACAATGGACTTGGTTGAAATTACGAGATTGTCACGGTTGATCGATTTTCTTTCTCTCGTTGAGTAACAACCAAAAACTTCCAAGAACACTAATCAATTTTAAAACAAAAACAGAATTGAAGTATAAGTCAAATACACTTCGTATATATAATTACATTGGTTTTGTTAAGTTTTGTGATGGGTGGAAAAATAGCACATCATATAACATTATGACAGAATTCACATTGCATATTTGCATGCAGCACTATTTGAATAATCACAAAAAGTACAAAAAGCAAGACCTCATATAACATTATAACAGAATTCACATTGCATATTTGCATGTAGCACTATTTGATTAATCACAAAAGGTACAAAAGGCAAGACCTCATATAACATTATAACATAATTCACATTGCATATTTGCATGCAGCACTATTTGATTAATCACAAAAGGTACAAAAGGCAAGACCTCATTTTTATTCATTCTTTAATAAAGAATTGACCAAATTAAACAATTGAATTGAAAGAAGAGAATATACCTTAGTAATGGAGGTGGGGTGTGGGAGAGAATCAAAAACAGCCATTGAAGATGAGGATAAAGATAATGGAATCTGCCCAACAATTCTAATTGTAGATTCCCAATCTAGCACAAATATACTTGGTTGGTTTAATTTTTACGAGGAGCGTGAGTTTGTATTATCTGTTTCTTCCATCTCTAATGAACTCAAAGTTTCTGTCAGGTCAATACTACATTAACTCACTTGCCCTTCCTTCTTCTAATTTCAACCCTCTTATATGTATTCTATATTCATTGTTGTAACTTTGGAATGTTCTGTCATTCTATTTTAGATATTTGATGGGTGTTACGGTGGTGATGGCTTGCGGAATTTGGTCGCGTGTTGCGGAATTTGGTTGCGGTTGCGTGGGTTTGGATTGGCTAAATTGGTTGCTGGGTCGCGGCGGCGGTTATTGGGTCGTGGGTCTTTGGTGGTGGATTGTGGGTGATGAGCAAGAGAGAGAAGGTGAAGGTGGGCAAGAGAGGTGGAAGGTTGAGACGGCGGTGCGTGCGTGCGTGCGTGCTTGCAGTGAGTGCGTGGGAAATTGCAATGGCGGCGGCGGATGGGTGGGTGGCTCCTGGCGGCGGCGGGTGACGCGATTGCAGCGGGTAGCAGGTTGTTGTGGCAGTGTTTGACTGTTTGGAGGAGATGGGAGAAGCCAGAAGGGAAGGTGAGAGGATAATTAGGAAAAAAAATTGAAGTTAAGTGTAAAACAGGTTTTAGGTTAAAAGGTTCAATTAGGGAACATTGAATATAAAGTTAAGATTATTTAAAAATGGGGTTTACTATTCGAAGTCCACTTTTACTAGAATCAAAGTCCACCTTTTGTGTAAACTTCTTATATTACCCTTGCCCCCAACATATACCCACCACCACCAAGCCACCTTGCAACCATCGTCTTGACCCTACGTCACGCCTGCAACCACCCCACCACCCCACCCCACGCCTACAATCACCTCACCTCAACCACCAGGCCAACGTCAAATTAAAGAAAAAATTCACATTTTTTAAGGCCTTGGACGCTTGACCATGGCGACGCGGCCATGGTCCTGGCGCCTAGCCTAGGCGTCAACACCATGGTGTTGACGCCTAGGCTAGGCGCCATGACCATGGCCGCGTCGCCTGGTCAAGCGTCCAAGGCCTTATCAAAGTCAAAAAAAATATATATATATTAAACAACCCAACGCCTGGCCTAGGCGTCGGGCCCATGGTGGTTGCGCCTGGCCCAGGCGTGGCTGCCAAGGGCCCGACGCCTAGGTCGGGCGTTGGGTTGTTGTATTGATTCGCGTTGGTGGACTTTGATTCCAGTAAAAGTTATACGAAGTGGGAGTACGACATACAATAGATTCAAGCCGCCAGACTAACAATTAGAGAGGTGGAGTAGTGGAAGGGCGCTTTCGGAAGTTCACATGAAATGTGGACTTTGATTCCAGTAAAAGTGGACTTCGTTTAGCAATCCAGTTTAAAAATATAACTCAGTTGGGATTATTATGATGGGAACTGGAAAGACCATCGAAATTTGATATTATTTATTTCAATTTTTTCAAAATTAAATTGTAAGAATTGAAAAAAAAAATTGTAGTTGGGTTTTTGTTGGAGAATTTGGGCAATTGACAACACTGTCTTGTTTTCTTTTGTTAGTGATTAGTGTGAAGTCGAAAGTTTGGAAACACTTGGAAATTGAAATTAGTATGAGAAGAAAAGGGAAATTATCTCAGGTAACCCTGAACTTTACGCGATTTTTCAAAATAACCCTGACCTTTGCAACATTTCTCTGGTAACCCTCAACTTTCATTTCGAGTTTTTTTTTGCCTTTTTTTAACGAGAGTTAACAATCCGTTAACTTCTCTTCTATTCTTCTTCTCCTATTTTATTATCATCTTCCCCKAATCTTCCCTTCATTCTTTAACATCATCATCATCCTTCAATTAGATTGCAAAATCTTTTTGRTGTATTTTTGTTGAAAGGATAGAACACAACAATTTATTTTAGCAGCAAATATTGAAATTTGAAAAATGAAATCTTCCTCTTTTTATTTAACGTATATTGATAGATCAAGCTTCATTACACAGCCCTCACCCTCCTCTATAAAGCTGTAAGTAACCACCACTCCCTCCATAACCCAAACTTCCAAACCCTAAATCCCCATTTCTCCCAATTCAAAATGAATTCATGCCACATCACCACTACAACCACCAGAACCCGAACTCGACCCATCCTCGGACCTTCACAACCACCTTCTTCACCACTCTAATCAAAATCACTGTCACTGCCACCCCATCCATCGCACGGGAATGGGTCTACTCCCTCTGGAGCAACCATCAGAAGTCTCTCTCCACATCCTCCCTWGTCATCGACCTTGGCGTCCAGTGGCACCCTTCATCCTCCACTYTTGCTAATTTGGGTTGATTTTTACTCTCAAATTTCGATTTGAAATAAATCATTTCACCCTTGTTCAAATTGCAATAGTTATGGTTCAACAATTCAGGAAATTTCGTGAGTGAATTTGGAGTAGATTTTTGCGTTTTTTGGGATGAAATTGGTTCGTTTTAGGTTCATTTTACTACAAATGGAGCTCAAAATCTCTGTTATCCTTACTTTCTGCCCCAATTGACATAGGAGAAATCAATGCAAGATTTCAAAACTTTGTTGCATTGATATTGTTCATACAAAGCATTAAATCTCTGTTGGAAGATTTCCAAATTTGTGAGTAAATTATCACACAAAGATGTAAATCGAAGGAAATGTTGGCTTAGTCAAATTTTACAATTGTGGGTGTGCAAAAATGTTGGCAAATGGGAGTTGAGGAAGAAGACGAAACAAGGGAAGTGGGAGGAAGAAAGGAATTAATGGATTGTTAACTCCCGGTTAAAAACACGCCCGAAAAGCTCGAAATGAAAGTTGAGGGTTACCAYGAAAATGTTGCAAAGGTCAGGATTATTTTGGAAAATCGTGTAAAGTTTAGGGTTACCTGAAATAATTTCCCAAAAAAACAAAATAGTCCACTTCATTTGACTCAAAATCACAGGAGTTACAATAGTTTCCCTCACTTTTCTCCTTTCGCTTTTCACGTGAGGATGTCACGCGTCTTTCTCGTATTAATACAAATTAGAGGTAGGGATGCAACTGGAACGGGACGGAATCGATTTTGCCTTTCCGTTTCTCATCCCATTTTCGCCTCAATTTTTCATTTCCATCTCCGTCATGGGTATAAAGTTATTTTTAGATTGGTTTGGAACAACAAATTAAAAACATTCAAAATGAAAAGTGGAACAACTAAAACATATGGATATAGTATTATATAAGCGGGGATAGGGATGAAGATGAACGGGTATAGCCTAGAAACCATCCTAATCCCCATCAGGTGGGTACAAATTTAATCCCATCCCCATCCCGCCACCCACCAAACCGAGACCCATCCTCACCCATTCGAGACGGGGTTGGGGTTGCGACTATATTCGCTTCCTTCCGAGAGCCGTTTGATCAACGCGTCTCTCCTCACTTATTTTATAACGGATTTTATCCAAAATGGGGTTAGTTTGAGATCTCATCTAACTATGGTGACGGAGTCGCGCCCGTTCGCCATCTGTTTACTGGTTTTTGATGCCTTTCGACGGGGAGGCATGGGTTCTGTGGCAACWTGTGTRTGATGACACTTGYTGTCTGGTTGATGTTCCTAAATTGTGAACATGGGTTTTGGACAGCCTTGTCTGTTGCTCATATCTTAACAAATGTAATAAAATGTATTGAGTCATATATCGGAAGCGAGTAAGTTATTTTGCAGGTACAATCTAGTTAACAGAAGCAGTTGAGGATTTTGGGATTGTGTTGTATTGGAGCAGCTATATGAAATATGTAACTGATGGTATTGGCCTGAGTTTGGGATCTGTTGTATATGTATAATGTTGTTAAGTGGTTATGAACACCACAGTTGGGTTTTCTTTTGTTTCTAAGCAGGTGTCGTAACTCGGTATGTCCAGTTTTTAGGGGAGATGTTGTCCGTTTGTTTTCTGATTTCGTAATTTGTATGTACTCAGCTTTGCTGATTGTGTGCTTTGTGTTGTTTGTTGTCGTCCACACTTTCTTTCTTTTGGTGGACCTYTGATGATCCTTATTTCACTTGGAAATTATGGGGAGCAGACTTTTTACAGGATTTGCAATCAGYTGACTAGCCTTGGATGGTTGGGATGAGTGAGAGCCGATCATACTTCGTACCTAAATAATTTGTTCATGCATCGTGAAACCTTACAGAACGATTTTCTATATCGAGTTTATTATGTTTGAAAAGAAATTATACCGTTATTTGCGAATAAGGGCCTTGATGGTTCCAACTTGTCAAATGAGTTTTTATATTTCAGATTTTAACACTTTGGTTTGAACTWTTTTCTACCTTTGATTTCCGCTGCAAGTTATTATTTTAGCCTAAACGTTTTAACACGTGGCGGTGACATGCCAATGGTTCTCCGTATTTTCATTTAATATTTCACAGGTAAAGTGGAGAATTATTGGGGTGTTACAATTTTTGTCTCCTTTTAAATTTTTAATGTACTTTGTTTAATTGATTTAGTACATTGCATCTGTATTTAAATGATTGTTTATTTAGCTATGATTTCAATCTAACCTTTTATCTTCTCACCAAATAATAGTTTATGTTCTTCAATTTTTAATTTATTTTTGTTTTTCTACTTTTTCAGGTTGCCTTTGGGAATTTGTATATATATGAAGAAAATTTTGAAGATTAGCTTATGTTCTTCAATTGTATAAGTATATATGTAGTGTAAATTGTTGTGTACAAATATTGGAGATATGACAGTTTCAATTAATTGAAWTTTATGGTTATATTGTATCTTATCACAACAAGAAAAACACATGCGGGCGACCACTTTTAGCGATCGAAAATCGGTCGCTAAAGGTGGTCGGCTTTCCCATCGTCGCTAAAATTTTATAGCGACCGTACTTCGGTCACTGACCAATTAGTGACCGAATCAGCGACAGCTTTTTGCCTGGCAAAAATAGAGGGAAAAARGACGGGAAAAAAAATTAGCGACCGAAAACTCGGTCGCTAAATATGAATTCCCTCCATTTATTTGGAGGGAAAAATAAATTAACGACCGACTTTTCGGTCGCTAATAGCGACGGACTGCACAATTGGTCGCTAATTTAATTTTTCCCTCCAAATAAATGGAGGGAAAGGATAATTAGCGATCTATTATTCGGTTGCTAAAATGTTATTCCCGTTTTTTTCAATAAATAGCTCGTGGTTTTTTCACCTATTTTTTTCTGTAAATGTACCATAAAAATAATTAAATATAAATATTAACGAAAAACAGAATAAATATACAAAAATTAAGTTTTATATTAGATATAAACAAGTCGTAATACATGAATGATTAACTCAATGTAGTTTCTAAAATTTTTAAGTGAAAATGTAACAAATAACAAAGTACGATAAAATATATCCAAATCTAACTAAGAACTGCTACGACGCTACGAAGGCTCCAGAACCACCAGAACCGTCTGTGCGGTCGTCGGGGAAGCGTCCAGGAAAGGGAGGCGGATCGCCGAACTGCCTCATGAAAGCGTCCATCTGCGCCTTCATCTGCTCCATATACGCATCCTGCTGCTTTATCTTCTCCGCTTGACGGCGTTGCACCTCGTCAGATGGCATACAGATCGAATGAAAAACAAGAGCATATGTAGCAAAAATAAATGAGATCGTTCGTTCACTGGAGAACATTTTGTAAGATGCAATGAAATCAACAAAATTATTACAAAGCCATGACTGACCCTGACACGCTGCTGCATAACACACAGAGCCCAAGCATGTTAGATACAAGATTCGTCGCGTTGAAGTGGCTGAATGCAGGAGTTATGTTTGTGTATACYTTCGATAAAACTAGCAGTTGACTAGGCTTCATTTTACAGTTTTACAAGCACTCAAATAACAAATAATGGTCGTATTTACAACGAGTTCAGTGAGGGAAATCAGGGTTTATAAAATCAAAATTATTATCCCTAGAAGCCAGGGAGTTTATCGGAGGCCATTCAAAGAATCTAAGAACAAACAGCTGCATAAGCTGACAGTTACACTCGGTACATGATGTATAATTGTACACCAAAGAATTCTAGTCCTAAATTCAAACATGAAAATCCAAGCATTTAACAATCAGTGTTACAGAGTAGTTAGGAAGGCCTTTAATCTTATTACCACATATTGATTCTAAGTTCTAATCCTACCCAAGAAACTCATATTCACATAAGATATCAACACGAACCCCACTTCAAAATCTTTAATCCAATGGTTAGAAACGGAATGTTTTCCTCACTTGTAGCCATGCTATYGCTGCAACTGCTGCACCACCCAAGTGAGCTGATCCAGATATTTTTTGATCTCCCTGCAGCATCGTGACAAGTTTAGTCATGCAACTGAGAAAAGGCTTGCCAATATAATAGCCAATTCATTACATTTCAAGTTAAAGGTTTCGTTACTTGGTYGTGCATGTGGGAGATTCTACTTAAAGGTTTTGTTACTCATCGTACTTGATTAATAATCCCCAAATTAAGTGCAATAAACATGAACCCTAACCCCCAAAAATTCGAATTAAAATTAAAATTAAAATCTACTATAACCCTTACCCTAAATAGCGGCGGTGAGGAGTGGCGTCACGTGAGGAGTGGCATGAGGCGTGGCCTGTCTCTTATACACATCTAGGGCTGGGCTCGTGCGTGAGAAAGAGGGAGAAAGGGAGAAGGAAAGAGAAAGGGAGAAAGAAAGAGGACGGCGGCGCTGGGCTCGTGCGGCGGTGAGGGAGAGTCGCCGGAGTGAGGGAGCGACGAGGGGTTTTGGGGTTTGGGGGTTTTGCGTGTGAGAGAGTCGAAGAGATAGAGTGTAAGAGCTGTCTCTTATACACATCTAGATGTGTATAAGAGACAGGTCGAAGAGATAGAGTGAACGACTTTGGGGGTGCTTGTGCGTGTTTTTGTTTTTTTTTTTTGGGGGGGGGGGGGTTTAGTGTCGTTGAATGAATTGTATTTTTTTTTGAAAAAAACAATTTAGCGACCGAAATTTTTGTCACTAATTTGTTAAATACACGAGGGGGAAAACATTCTTGCCGCTAAAGACCGAAGGGCTTAGCGACCGATTTATCGGTCGCTACTAGAGTAGTAGCGACCGATAAATCGGTCGCTAATATTTTGTGACCGTTTTCAGTCGCTAACGGTCGCTAATAGAGACCGATTTTAATCGGTCAATTAAAGCGGCCGCCCGAAGGCAAATTTCTAGTAGTGTTATATTTTTAGGTTAGATCATTTGTTTGTGAGGTGGAAAGGTATATAGCCCCACCTCACGTGTTTTTTTTATTTTTAAATTACCACCTAAGAGATCGGTTGTAAGATGTGACCGAATTCTTAGATGTATCAAAGAGATCAGTTTTAGAGCAATAACCGAACTCTTAGATTGTGGTCAAAGAGACCGGTTATAGCATAGCACCGGTCTCTTAGATTACTCCAAAAACTCGCAAAAATTAACCGGTCTCTTACCCTAAGAGCCTTYCGAGCTAGAGACCGGTTGTTTTGTGGTCTCTTTGCCCTTTTTTAATCGATCTCTTTGCCCTTTTTTTTTGTAATAGTGCTTCATCATGGCCCACACTTTCAAGGGCTGATAGACACATGACTGTGTGGGCACAGTGGAGGTCTCTCCCAGCCCTTTATCGTCATTTCATGTGTTGGGAGAAGGGTAATTGGGTCATTTTTATGGTCCTTCCTTTAATGCGTTTTGATGTATCCTATATTCTAACTCTGACTATTGACCGTGGTAAATTTTATGCTTGTCCCTTTTCCAATTATGTAACCCTGATAGGCTTGTCGCGTGCCTATCAAAAGTACCTATTAGAACTAACCTGCAACTAGTTGTAACAGGATCGTATCCACGAAGAAGCAACTACTATTGATTAACTGAATTAAAGCATCTAAACTAATAAAAGAAATCTTGGTTTGTGATTGTATCGAATTAAGACTAATGAAAACGATGAACGATGATGATTAAACTATATGATTAACGAATCTAGGACTATGGTTCACTATAGCAGTAATTAACAYTAATTCGGCATCAATAATTCATAATAAGGTATAATGAAAATAGGGTCAAAGCTCTCTTGAATCAATTGYACCATAGAACTACTCCTAACCGCATCTCTCGACCTAGGAAAGTCTCGTTCTACCTATTGACGTTGATCTTGTGCTAAGTCTCAATCGCTAGATCTAGAGACTTGTGACTAATCAAATTAAGCAATTAAGTCGGGCCCTACAAAATTGATTAACATGAAGAACAATCTAATAGGAAATTGATTAAAAGCCAAGTCATGAATCGAATCAAGCCAAATACATGTCAATCATATTGCTATAGATCCCCAATCGCCCCAGAAATTGAACTACTCACTCATATTGAAATTAAACATCATAATTGCAATTGGGGAAAACATAATAAAAAGCATAAACGAATAAAGAGCAATACTAGAAAAGATTAGAGGATAAATAATTACCAAAATTTCAATGGAAATTGATGAATGATTGAACTTTTATTGAAACTAAATGATGAATGATAAACTAGGGTTCTTCTCCACAATACGTAATTTAGTTTTCAAAATAAAATCCAATAATGAAAAGTAATCTACAAAATTAGGATTTCTCCTCTTTTATACTCTTGTTTATTTTTCTGAATTAAAAGAGCTGCTAAATTACAAAATTGCCCTCCTTATTAAAGCCAAACAAAGCAGAAAGCGGATTGCCCAAACCAAACCCAAACCGATCGGTTTGAGTGAACCGATCGGTTTGAACTACTGAACCGATTGGTTRGAGCTGGTTCTTCTTGATTAGCCTTTCTCCGCTTAATCCACGCCTCGTGCTACTCCCGTGAAGCTCCATAGTGTCTTTAATCATCCCAAAATCGATCCAAAAGCTATGAAAAGATCCTGCAACTAATCAAAACACTAAATACACAATATTAGTAGCAAAAAGGCCTTAACGAGGTCAAAATCAACTAAAATGACAAGAGAATGAGGGGAAAAACCATACAATAATCCAATACATCAAACTCCCCCAAGCCAAACTCTTGCTGGTCCTCAAGCAAGCTCCATTAGACTCACAAGCAAAGCACGTCTCACCCCATAAAAATAACATCGCAAAGACTCATGACCAATTCCCTGACCAAAGATCCCAAGTAACTCAATGCTTATCCAAAACGTGAATCATTAACAACACAACCATCCATCAAGAATAGAGAGAAARGGAAACAAGGAAGGACTTCTCGCTAGTGGCACTCCTCTCTTTGTGTGGTGGGTTAAAAATGAACCCAATCGCTCACCACCCCACATGCGCATAAAATGTGCACATGAATAATCTTTTGTGGCCTAAATCACTAAAGGCAACCCTCTCATCTCACCAACACTCATGTGTTTGAAAGGCATGATWATAGCACTCAACCTACAAGTTGACTCAAAATCCATACACAACTCAACGACCTCGGCAAGGTACTCAATCTACAAGACACCAATGGACACATATTTATCAAGTGAGGACTTTTAATAGCTTGTAATAGGGCTAAGGTTAGGGGTAGGATAAATTTTGGGAAATGTGAGCTAAGAGTCTAATTTAAGGGAGCATTCATCAATCAATGTAAATAGCCAAGTGATAAGGCTAAGACAACTCCAAGTAAACCCCAACTCAAGTAACCAAAACCAACCAATTCCAAGAACCGCAACCACATCGTATCATCATCTTTGTTACAACAAAACATAAGTGCGAAGGCATTATTTGACTAATAAACTATAAAATAAAACTTATTTTTGGATTTTTTTTCTTTTTCACATTTTTTGCTTTTTGATTTTCTCAATTTTTTATTGAACTAAAACATACAACTTTTTCCTTGCACTATACATAGAAACGATGACAACACTCAAGCTAAGGAACCAAATGTGAAACACAACACCACACCAAATATCCACCAACACAAGCTTCCAACAAAAAGCACCCACGAAACACACATCGACCCCCAATATGCTCCCCCAAGCTAGACTAGGGTTACACGAARAAGGCCAAAATGGGATTGTAATGTAGGTAATCATGAAATGAAAGGAAATAGGCTCAAAATCAGGGATCWAGGGACAATAATGTTTCTAAACACTGAAGCACGACTCCCAACAACAAAAGCCTCCTATCATTCTAAACACACGACCAAATAGCCAAATAAACAAGTACCAAGCCAAGATTACAAGATAATGACACACCAGGAACTAGCACACAAGAAAGAAAAAATGAATAATTATGCATTTAAGCTCAAACCCTCTCAAGTTCAGTTCTTCCTCGTTCCAAAGATACATCAGGCTAAATCATGTCAATCAAATCCAGTGAAGGAATCAGAAARGCAATCACAAGTTCACAAAGGTCGAGTTCAAGCATCACAAGCATTGAAATTTTTCAGAAAGGGGCAMAGGGAGACATGCTTTACAAGAGAATCCAAATCATACTCAAGAGCAAGAGATCACTAATTTTACCTAAACWACACTAAGAAAGCAATACAGTTTTTTGGTTGCAAGTAAACTCCCACTCCTAATGAATGGTACAAACCTTGCAACTATCCTAGAAAGCAATAAAATCTATACTAGAAAGCAGTAAAATCTACACTAGAAAGCGATAAACCATATGTAATACCCCAAATTTTCTCTATGGCATAATTTCCGATTCTAGTCATCTTTCTCTAAGTCTAGCCTTTTATTTATAAGTTATGTGCTTATTATTATTATTATTATTATTATTATTAGATTAATTTATTAATATTTATTATATTATTATTATTATTAATTATTATTATAGTTATATTTATTATTTTATTAGTTGTTATATTTGTTTATTTGTTTATTTGAATGTAATGTGTGATGTGAAACTATTTCTTCTATGGCTTAAGTTAAATTGATTGGACCGATTATTATGACATTAGTCATGTTAGTTTAATTAGTGTTTTATGTTAAACTAATTCATGTTTCTTTTTCTTTTCCTTTAAATGTTTATTTATTTATTTTACAAAAATTGTTTAAACTCATGATTTTATCCTAAAACCTTTTATTTTACTCCATTAGAAGGTTGCAAAAATCCTCTCTTTTCCTCTCCTTTTGGCCGGCCATGATGAGGCTTTGGCTTGTTTTGGTTGTTTTATATAGTAAAAACAACTATTTTGTCACTAAAGCAATTAAACTAAAACTCATCACTTTCTTCTATTTAAAAAAAATAGCAAAACTACTCATTCTTCCATTTCTCCTCCAAACCAGCCGTGTGTCTTCAAAGAAAAAAAAAAAATTTTTTCTTGGGTGATTTTTGAAGATTTCAATCGGTTCATTCAAGCTTGGTTCATCGGTTTCTTTTTGCAAATCTTGGAGCATTTTTCTGGAGGTTTTTCTTTTCGTTCTTTCGAAGGTTTTATTTTCTCTAATTCAAGGTAACTAGATATTCTTTCCTTTGTTCTTATTTAAACATTTAAATCATGTTAGGTTTAATAAAATTAGAATCGTTGTTTTAATCGTTTTATGATTGATAAATTATGTTTAAATATATTTTCGTGCAAAATTTTTGTGATAATAATTTCCATGATTTTTATGACTTAATATTAATTAGGATTATTTATTTGGAATTTCGTAACTTGTAGTAATTTAATCTGAATTTTCTGTAAAAACTGACTTATAGTCATTCTATGATGAAAATTCTGTTTTTCATCATTTTCGTGTAATTTAAATTATTTTAATATTTTCCATGACTTTTTATAATCTAAAATTAATTAGAAATTTATTTATTTGTAATTTTGTGACTTAAAACAATTTATTTCTGAATTTTTTGTAAAATCCAATTAATTGCAATTTTAGGTTAGAATTCTGTTTTAGGGTATTTCGTGTAATTAAAATTTGTCTAATAATTTTATATGACTTGTTATTATGTAATATTGATTTAGAAACAGTTATTGTGATTTTAGTGATTTGTGCAAATTTATATGCAATTTCTTGTATAATTGAATTAAACTGTAAATTCTATTCTGTGTAAATACATGCCTATTTTACTGTTGGATAATTTATTTAGACCTTTTAATTCCTTAAGTCATTGGTATAATTTTTATTTTATGGGTAATTGGTTAAGTTTTCAAATAATGTTTCTCAATTGTTCTTAACTGTTTTCTGCAATTTTGGTAAATTCTGGAATTTAATTAATTAAATTATTTACCACGTTTTTCTGGCCTTATAAGGTGTTAAAAACAGTAGTGAATGTTCCAAATTAATTTGGGCAATTTTGGTTTTAAAATAATTATTATGGAATTTAAACTGTTTGTGACTTTTTAAATTACTGTTTTAATTTCTGTTTTAAACAGCACATTAATTATTTTTAGGGTTTAAAAATGACTTTTAACATTCTTCTAAGTTTAATACATTATTTTAGAGTTGTTTGGTAATTTTAGATTAATTTAATTGGTTTAGTCAATTTAAATTATTTAGCAATTGGTAAATAATTTACTTTAGGTGTTAGAACAGTACTAACTTATAAAATTATGCTATTGTTTATGTTATTGATGAGTTTTGGCTTGATTGTAATGGGTTATGTAGAATTATTTTGGTTGTCTTGAAGAAATTATCTTTTCGCGTGTTTGCCAAATTTTAGTGAACTTTGATCTTTAAACTTGGCTTTGAATTGATTTGATATTAACTTGGTTTTAAAACTATTTCATGGATATGAGGAACTTTTTGAATTGGTCATTGTGGCTTTTGAGTTTTAAGGGTAAGTCCATAGTGGTGCCTTTTGAACATTGGTTTTGTTTTGTTTGTTAATTGGAAATCGTTGGGTAAGTCCATAGTGGTTCTTCGTTGGACAGCATCATCTATAGTAGATGGTTTTGAGTTAGTTGTCGTTCTCGTTCCGGGCTGCGTGTTCGGAGTTTCGACATGTTGGTCGAAAATGAGAGAGATTGGCCATTGCTTAGACCGGGTTTTACATGTTTGGTTGACTCGAGGTGCGACTGACTAAATGTTGGTAGACCGGTTTTACATGTTGGTGACCCGAAGTGGCCATGACTATATCTTGTTGGACATGTTTTGGTCCTTGTGGGACATGTTGGTCCTTAGGGACAGTTGGTTCACTGCGTCTGTTCAATACATGGAAAATTTGTTAACTTGTTTTAATTTTAACTGGTTTAACTTATTTTTGAATTAAATGGTTTTGGTTAACTCATTTTGATATTTTTTGATGTGACTTGGGTTTTATTTCTATTTGACTATAATATTTTGGAAGTCTTGTGGTTTTGAATTGGATCCTTTTTATTTAAGCCTTCCATTTATTCTTTGTTTAGTTTGAACATGTGTGTTAAGGATGGTCTTAGTTACTGGCCACTAAGTGCAAATTTTTTGTGGTTTTAGAATGATGCAGGTGGGAATGGATTTTCGTTTTGGAACTGCTGGGGAAATAGCTATTGAAGAGAGCTTAGGATCACCCCTTTAATAATACGTATTTTGGTTTAGTTGTTTGAATTGTTAAGTTGTAAGGAGATGTTACTCCTTGGATTGCATTGTATAACTTTAATTTAAGTTTTTTGTTTTTGAAGTTTTTAAATTTTTCCGCATCTTTGAGACCCAACTTAGTGTATTGTTTTCGCCAATGCACTTGTAATAAGACGGGTCGTTACAGTTGGTATCAGAGCTAAACGGTTTCGAGGCTTGCTTGAACGAGTTACTTGGAACCTTAGTAATCTACTTGACCTTAGTGTGAGGATTAATTGGGTAGTAAGAAATTGGGATTGCTTTTAGAAAAGCAATTATGCGTGTAGTTTTATTTATATGGAGAACTAACTAAAATTTATTTTGTAGTATGCCGCCTAGAAGAGAACCCCCGTGAGAAGAAGGCGCTCGTCGGCATAAGAGGGCATTGGAAAGTGCTATTATCGCTCTTGCTAGCCGGACCGCTACTCCAGCTAATGCCCAGACTGCCTTTGATCGATTCGACCGTCACGTGTCCTACCTATGAGGGTGTTTGCTGGACTCCTGTGATCCTTGAAGATTGGTTGGTGAGATGGAAAGCCTTCGACGTAACAGGCTGCCCAGAACAATGGAAGGGTACTAAATTGGCAACCGTACTATCTGAAGAGGGAGGCCGATAACTGGTGGGGGTATGGTCAAAGCTGAGTGTCTTGCACTCCTAACTTTGAGTGGGGAAGTTCTCTGTCAAGCTGAAGGAAAGATTTTACGCCTGACTGAGGCTGAGGTGAGTAAGAAAAGAGAAGAGTTCTCTCTTGGAAAGGGTTCTATGTCAGTGCAAGCTTATACTGACAAGTTCACTGAGTTTGTCCGTTTTGCCGCTGAGGTGGTCCTTCTGAAGCTGAGAAGGTCAGACTGTAATGAAGGAGGTTGGACCCCGGATTAGGGTTCCAGTGATGTTGCTGGTGCTGCTTCTTTCAAAGGGCTTTATGAGTTCCCTTAGTGCTATGCCGCTGTTCTAAGAGCAGGAAGCTGCTAGTCGTGCTCTCTTAGCCAAGGGTCTTCCCTCGTTTCTTCTCGGCAAAAGTCTTTCAAGAAGCCTAATTCACTCTGCCAAGAAGGAAGCACTCTCGGTTCGAAACAAGGAAATGCTTCAAGTGTCCAAAAGACTGGCAACCCTGGCAAAACTGCGATGTTAGCTGTTAAGTCTTTCACTGCAATGGTGAGGGTTTACAGTTTGCCTGTCCACAGAATCCCTGATGCACCATGTGGGGAAGCCGGTGGTGACTCCTCCGCAACAGGTTTTAACATGATGACCGACAATCGGGAGGAACTTTCGGGATGCTGATGTATTGCGGTACATTTGTAAATTATTCTGCTTATGTTTATTTGATTACCAGGTTGCTACTACTGTTTCTTTTTGTCTCTTTATACGCTTTATTGGAAAAGGCAAGTTGCCCTTCGGTGTCTGTTAATTCTGTGATACTCCTTTCCTAGTGGGGAGAGAATTTCTAGTCATCGGGCTTGTCGAGACGTTCTTGTTGTCATTGACGAGGTGGGATGACCGGAATCTCAAAGAGTTCCCTATTGGACGAGTTCGAGTGATCTTCGGCATGGCTGGTTGAGAGTTCACCGTGCCTGTTTTCCATTGTAGGGATGAGAATGGTGTGTTAAGAACCACAAAGGGAAGCGAGTTTCGCTATTTAACACCAAGTCGAAGCCTGTGTGAAGATCGTCTCTGCTATGAAGATGTTGAAATGCGAGCGAAAGGAAACAGGTGTTCTTGTCAGAGGTAACTGAAGTCTCCGAGGTGTGTTAAGCTCGAAGACAGTCCCGTATGCCTAAACTCCCTGTATGTTTTCCCGAAGATTTGCGCGGAATCCTCCAGAAGAGTGTGGAGTTTGGGATTGGAGTTGATTTCAGGAACCCTCCTATTTCCAAAGCCCTTTCCGAATGGCCCCTCTGAAATGCAAGAGTTGAAGACTCAGTTGCAAGATCTTGCGAAAAGGGTTTCATAAGGCTAGTGTGCTTCTCTCCTCCTCCGGGTGCTCCAGTTCTTTTCGTGAGAAAAGGATGGTAGTATGCGATTGTGTATTGAGCTATCGTGAGCTGAATAAGGTGACTATCGAATGAATAAGTAATCCCTTGCCAGAGATTGAGGATTTTTTGAATCACTAAAGGGCGCTGGTGTCTTTCTCCAAGCTCGTCAGGGGTTTCTTGTGTTGCTCAGGTCTGGTTACATCAGCCCTAGGTGAGAAAGATGATATCAAAAGACGGCATTGCCGACAGGTATGGACTTGTTTGAATTCGTATGTCATTGCCTTTTGGTCTTCGATGCCCCTGCGTGTTCATGGATAAATGAATAGGTCCTTCCATGAGTTGCTGGAACGAGTGTGTAGTTGTCTTATCGACGACATCTTGGTTTTCTCGGAAGGATGAAGGAGAGCATTCTAAACATCTGAAATTGGTGTGGACATGCTCAGGAAGCAGAAATGCGTTTCAAAGTTTCTAAAATGTGAATTATTGGCTTAGGAGTGGTCATTTCTAGGCATGTTATCAACAAGGAAGGAGTGAAGGTGATTCCAGCGAAGATAAGGCCTCCTTGAGTGGGACAGTCCTTCTAATATATGCTGAAGTTTCGAAGCTTCCTTGGTCTTGGCGGTTATTATTCGGTAGGGTTTGGGTGGCATGCTTCTTATTAATTGCCCGATCTGACAAATTTAATGAGAAGGATGCCAGTTCGATGGGTCGGTTGTGGAAAGGCTTTCAAGTTATTGAAAGAGAAGGCTCACAACGCTCTGGTCTAGCCTTGCCACAGAAGGAGTAGAGTATGTGGTGTAAACAGTGTGCCTCGAAAATGGTTTGGGTTGGCGTGTTGATGAACTAGGATAAGGTTTTGCATATGCTCAGGCAATTTGAAGGTTCATGAGAAGAATTATCCGACGCATGAGTCTGTAAGTTGAGCTGCGGTGGTGTTTGCAAATTAAAGATTGGCGACATTATTTATATGGTGTTCCATGCACAGTTATACACGACATCAGCTCAGAGTACATTTTCAGCTCAGACAGAATTGAATAATCGTCAGAGGCTGGTCGAGCTTAGTACAAGGATTATGATTTGACTTAAGGAGTAAAGGAGTAAAGCTAATAGGGTGCTGATGCCTTGAGTCGAAGCCGTTGTCCATTGACTTTATGAGGGTCCTTCAGGCTTAAGTGAGGAGTTCCGCAGATGGAAATCGGTGGTCTCTTGGTGGGGTTAAGGCTGTCCTAAGTGCTATGAGTTCTGAGCCGCGATCTCGATGCTGAGATGAGGGAAAGCAACAGAATGGACCTAAGCTCAGAAAATTCGAGCTGCTAAAGCTCAAGTCGAGCCAAAATTTCACTATCGATGGAAGGGACTATGAAGTTCAAATGGGCGGTGGTGGTGTGCCTAATGAACCGTTTGCGAAGGAAGCGCTCATGAGGGGTTATAACACCTTATTCTTGTGCATCCGGAGGCTGAAGATGTACAAAGATTCAAGTTGAGCTTTTGGTGGCCTGGTATGAAAGGACGTCGCTAGAGTTGTTGCAAGTGTTTGGGTGTGTAGAAGGAAAATTGAGCATCAAAGGCGGGTGGTTTGTTGCTAACACTTTCTATCCAGCATGGAAGTTTGACGTCTATTTCATGGACTTGTGATGGGAGCTTTCCGTAATGCTGCTAGGTGGCTTGAATGAGGGTGGGTGATAGTTGATCGCTTGATTAGGTGCTCCAGATTTATTCCTATGAGAAGACTTGGTCAATGGAGGCATTGGGGAGGCCTATGAATGAAATCAATAAGGTTGCATGGTGTGCCTAGGAAAATTGTGTCTGATCGTGATCCCAGTTCTTATCTCATTTCTGGTCCTCATTGCAAAAGGCTTTTGGTATAGTGCTGAAGCAAGCCACTTTTCATGCTGCAACTGATGGGAAACGGAGAAGAACAATCCAGACCTTGTGAGGACATGCTCCGTGCTTGTGCCATGGAATTTCAAGGTCTCCGTGGGTGGAAGTCTTAAGTTTGGTAGACTTCTTTACAACGAACAGCTACCATTCGAGATCCACATGGCTCCCTATGCAAGCTCTTATGGAAGGAAATGTCGTAGTCCTACTTCTGAGCGACATAAGTGATACGTTGGGTTAATTGGACCCGAGCTTATCCAGCTACAGTAGAGAAGGTCAAGGTTATTCAGGCAAATATGGAAAGCCTGCCCCAGGCGACAAAAGTCTTATGGATTTGGGTAGCGAGACCCATTGCATTTGATGTGGGGAGATAAGGTGCCTTTTGAAGGTATCCCAATGAAGGGTTGTGTCAAGGTTTGGTGTGAAGGGCAAGGCTCAGCCCTAAGTATGTAGGCCTTAATGAGATTCTTGAGAGGTTGGTGAGGTGGTTAAATAGGGTGGCTTGCTGGTCGAACTGTTAAGGTTCATAATGTGTTCATGTTTCCCAACTACGGTGTTATCGAAGTGACCCTTGCATGTTATTGCCGTGGGAATCAGTAAGAGGGTCGAACTACTTGACTTTTGAGGAGAAGCCAGTCAAATCCTTGTATCGTCAGGTGCGTGTCCTGAGAAGAAAGGAAGTGCCGTGGTGAAAGGTGTTATGGCGGCAGTCAGAAGTATGAAGAAGCCACATGGGAACTGGGATCTATGCGACTTAAGTATCCGAGTTGTTTGTGGCCGGAGTAATTTGTAATTATCTTTTGTCCTCGCTTATTGCTTTCCGTACCTTACTCTTTGTAACGTTTCCGTGGACAAAATTTTATAATGGGTAGGTTGTATACAAATTTTCTCTATGGATAATTTGCGATGTCTAGTCATTTTCTCTAAGTCTAGCCTTTTTTTATAAGTTATGTGCTTATTATTATTTATTATTATTTTAATTATTATTATTATTATTATTATTATTATTATTATTATTTATTATTATTATTATTTATTATTATTCAATTATTATTTTATTATTATTATTATTATTAATTGATTATTATTAATTATTTTATT